>JAODAL010036857.1:0-41126 GCA_025379985.1 Phyllomedusa bahiana
AGGAATCAGGGGCCCCATACATGGGTACAGCCGGTACCCTGTAACGGGGCCCGCGGGCAAGCAGGCCTCCTTATTCCCCCCATGATAGAGCGGGGCCCGGCGGCGCAGCCGCTGAACCAGGCTCGGACTGGCCCACAGTGTTGGCCCCGAGCTACTGTGGGCCCTGGAGGCAGTGGCGTCGCTCCGCGGGGCCCGGCCGCCGCATCCGGTCTCTGCACACACGGGCCCTGTGTCCCAAACGCTCAGAGACCGGGCCCGGGAGTCGGGGACTAATGTCCCTGGCTCCCGGGGCTGCGCGGTGTCAGCGGAGCCGAGCACCGCTCCACTGATTTCCGTGGCAGGTTTAAGGCATTAGGCCTTAACCCTGCCAGGCGCCGGCCTATGCAGGACGGCAGTAGAGGCCGGCGAGGAGTGGGAGTCAGGTGAGTGGTTGTTTTGTTGTTTTTTTTTTTATATATATAGAAGCGGGCACTGGCTAGCCAACTCTAAAGGGGGCCCTGGCTACCTAACTATACAGGGACCCTGGCTACCTAACCTATAAAGGAGGCCCTGACTCTACCTAAACATAAAAGGACCTGACTACCTAACTCTAAAGGGGGCCCTGACTCCCCTATAAACTAAAGGGGGCCCTGGCCACCTACAAACTAAAGGGAGCCCTGGCTACCTACAAACTAAAGTGGGCCCGGGCCGCTTACAAACTAAAGGGGGCCCTGACTGCCTATAAACTAAAGGGGACGCATGGCTAGGTACCACCAAACCTACCTGGGGCTGGCCTACCAAACTTATCCGGGGGGGTCTACCTACCTAAATAGGGCCTATCAAATTTTACCTGGGCCTCGCCGCACATTTGCCAAACCTACCTAGGGTCTTGTCTACCAACCTGGTAATAAATTGTGGGGGGAGCAGCCCATAGTTGTAGCATTATCTCCAGGGGATTAGTTCTCTCCCCACCCCCCAACCTTTTAGGATATAGCCTCAAAGTTATGGCTTTGACCTGTTCTTCCACCCCTGAGAAGTTTTTTACAAAAAGTGGGAATAGATAGAGATCTGGAAAATTGAGGATTCTAAGAAAAATTTTGTTGTTTTAATTTCTGCAGGATGAGTGGTGGCCGGACAAGTCATCATGGCGGTTGTGGAACGGGATGCAGAAGAAGGGAAAAAACTCAGAATAGGACGTCTCCGGGGGAGTCCTGATTTCAGGGTTACTTACTTCTATACTGGATCATTGGCTGTATCCACTGTAATGTTGATTGTGACCTGAGCTGGTGTCTGACCTCTATGTGGTCTCTATATGGCGGTGTTGTAGGTTTATATACCTGATCTGGTGTCTGACCTCTATGTGGGTCTCTATATGGCAATGTTGTGGGTTTATACCTGAGCTGGTGTCTGCCCTCTATGTGGTCTCTATAGGGGTAGTGTTGTGGGTTATACCTGAGCTGGTGTCTGACCTCTATGTGGTCTCTATATGGTGATTTGTAGGGTTATTCCTGAGCTGGTGTCGGACCCACAAATGTGGTCTCTATATGGCGGTGTTTTTTGGGGTTTATACCTAAGCTGGTGTCTGCCCTCTATGTGCATGAAAAAACTTTGAGATTCCCTCGGTTCACATATTTTGATCAAAAAAATGTTTAAGCTGCCCACGACTTTAGACGTGATGTCAAATAGGGCAGTCCTACACTATCTTTTACCTCTCAATAGAGCCACATACAGGCCTCTCACTGGGTCAACCGACCTCCTTTATCCAGAGAGGAAAAAAATAAGCCTGTAACAGCCTGTAAGAGTGGGCAGGAGCAGAAAATCAAAATGGAGGCACCCTTTCCTCCCCATATAGGTTAAAATCAATATATACAATATAACGTATGGTTCGCACAAAAAAACACTTCTGAAAAAACATATGCAAACCTGGGGGCCCTGCAGGGCTGCGGCACCATATTTAATAATATATATATATATATATATTATAATTTAAAATATATATATATATATATATATATTATATTTTATATATATATATATAAATACATGTACACACGCCCCACCACTGCCAGCGGCACAAATACTGCAAACAGGGCAATACATTACGTGGAAATCCTTAAAAAAGCATTTATGCTATCTATCATACATGATAAAACTTCTTTAGGGATTTCCACGTAATGACCTCTATGTGGTCTCTATATGGCGATGTTGTAGGTTATACCTGAGCTGGTGTCTGACCTCTATGTGGTGTCTATATGGGCGGTGTTTTTTAGGTTTTTTCCTGAGCCCGGTGTTGACCTCTATGTGGTGTTCTATATGGTGGGTGTTGTAGGTTATTACCTGAGCTGGTGTCTGACCTCTATGTGGTGTCCCATATGGTTTGGAGTTGTAGGTTATACCTGAGCTGGGTCTGACCTCTTTGTGGTCTCTTTTTTGGGGTGTTGTAGGTTATACCTGAGCTGGTGTCTGACCTCTATGTGGTGGCTATATGGTGGTGTTGTAGGTTATTCCTGAGCTGGTGTTGGACCACTATGTGGTCGCTATATGGCGGTGTTGTAGATTATATTGGCGTTAGTATAGTGGCAGCGTACATATGTCCCTGATTGTAAAAGTGAGGGAACACCTGACCCTGTGATAGGAGTTACACTTATACTTTCTTGCTGGAGTGTATTTTAGAAGGTGGTGAGATGCGTGACCAAGGGACACGTGGAGGGGGATATTGTATGTGGGTGATGGGGGATATGGATGGAGCTACTTAGCCCTGTGTCTATGATATGTGAGACAGACAGATGTGTGAGACAGACAGATATGTGACTCACTTGCTATTGTACTACACAATACAGTTCTTTTTTGCATACTGTATTATGTGGTAAAATGGGCGCGTTTATGTCCGAGAGGCCATTTTTTTTGCTGTGGGCGGGGCGATCGGGTTGCTGGGTGCTGGGTTTACAGGGGGCGTCCAGGTGCTTCAGCTGTATGGGGCCCTGAAATTTCTGTTGGCGGCCCTACAGGAGATAGTCACAGTCAGCGCCATTTCTAGGCTAAATTGCAATCAGGGCGGGGTGAAGAAATTTCATAAACTCCCTCCACATTTAAATGTTGTGCCGCGCTGCAACACATTACATCACCATCAACCAGTGCTGAATATACACAAAGCTATAACACAAAGCTCTATGTTTAAAACGACTAAATAATGGTCATACATTTACCAAATAACATCACTACACAAAACCTGAATCCTAGGGTTAATATTAACAATAATCCCACTAAGC
The DNA here is from genome assembly GCA_025379985.1 of Phyllomedusa bahiana. Classification (NCBI taxonomy): domain Eukaryota; kingdom Metazoa; phylum Chordata; class Amphibia; order Anura; family Hylidae; genus Phyllomedusa; species Phyllomedusa bahiana. The sequence goes on from JAODAL010036857.1 coordinate 3,249, forward strand.
CCAAATTCCACCACATTATGATCACATACCACCACCACATAGTGACTGAATAATACCGCCACATCATGATCACATATCACCTCCACATAGTGACTGAATTATAGCACAATATCATGACCACATATTACCTCCACACAGTGACTGAATAATATCACAAACTCATGACCACATATCACCACCACAAACTGACTAAAGAATACCGCAACACCATGACCACATATCAGCACCACATAATGACTGAATAATACTGCAAAACCATGGCCACATATCACCACATAGTGACTGAATAAAACCACCACATCATGAATAATAACCCAACACCCTGACCACATATCACCACCCCCCACATAGTGACTGAATAATATTGCCACAGCATGACCTCACATCACCACATCATAGTGACTGAATAATACTGCCACACCATGACCACATATCACAACCACATAGTGACTGAATAATATCACAATACCGTGACCACATATCACCACCACATAGTGACTGAATAATACCATCACACCATGACCGTATATCACCACCACACTGACTGAATAATATCCTTACATAATGACCACATATCACCACCACATAGTGACTGAATAATACTGTCACAACATGACCAAATATCACCACCACATAGTGACTGAATAATACCACCACACCATAACCACATACTACCACCACATAGTGACTGAATAATACTGCCACAACCTGACCAAATATCCCCACCACATAGTGACTGAATAAAACCACCACATCATGAGCCCACATCACCATAACATAGTGATTGAATAATACTGCCACACCATGCCCACATATCATCACCACATAGTGACTGAGTAATACCACAACAGTATGACCACATATCACCACCACATAGTAAATGAATAATACCATCACACCATAATCGCATATCACCACCACATAGTGACTGAATAATAACAAAGTATATAGACTACATATAACTAGCACATAGTGACTGAAAAATATCATAACATCATGACCACATATCACCACCACATAGTGACTGAAAAAAACCCACCATATATTATCACCACATAATGACTGAATAATACCGCCACACCATGAGCACATATAATCACTACATAGTGTCTGAATAATGCCACTACACCATGACCATAAATCACTGAATAATACCACATCACAATGACCACATAGCACCGCCAAAGAGTGACTAAATAATACCGTGACCATATATCACTACAACATATTGGCTGAGTAGTACTGCCACACTATGACCACATATTACAATCACAAAGTGACTGAATTATACTATCACATCATGACTACATATCATCACCATATGGTGACTGAATAATACCACCACACCATGACCATATATCACCACCACATAGTGATTACATAATACCACCATACATTATCACTAGAGATGGGCAAATTCTCAAAATTCGTTCGGTCACTTCGCCAAATTTCCGTCAAAATTTTTTCGGTCCGAATTATTCGGCACAAAGGTTTAAAAAAAACGTTTTTCCCGCTGCACAGACCTGCAGGGTTGTAAACGTTGTGCCCATTTAAATATGCAGAGGGAGTTTGGGGTTTGGTCTTCATAAATGTTGTGTTTTAGTATACACGCGATGAGTGCGCCGCTCTTAAAATCCTCACTTATAAAATTCCCTGGGCATTAAGGGGCAAAACGCCCAAAAAAACTCAAGCGGGAATGTTGCCGATAAAGAATGTAAGCGAAAGCGGGAAAAAAAACAAGTGAGACTCGATGGAAACATTGGACAGAGTGTGGAGGTGATGGGGGCAGCCACAGCAGCTGAGGTCAGAGAATGGCACAATGACATTCTGGAAGGGGGCAAAACAGTAAAGGCCAAGAGTGGCCAATGCACAGTTGGAGGTTCGGCAGCAGCCACAGCACCGCATGGGCAGGCATGGCACAATGACATTCTGGAGGTGGCAAAAACAGGAGTAGGTCACAGGGGGGCACAATGACACATTTGTGGAGGCAGACCGCAGCAGCTGGGTCAGGCAGTGGCAAAATGACATTTGGAGGTGGCTAAAACAGGAGTAGGCCAAGAGGGCACAATGCACATTTGGGGAGGTCCGACCGCAGCAGCATGAGGTCAGGCAGTGGCCAATGACTTCTGGGGTGGCTAAAACAGGGGGCCCAGAGGGGCAAAATGCAGGAGTGGAGGTCACGACAGCAGCCAGCGCAATGAGGCCCAAGGGCAAAAAAAATGACATTCTGGAGGGGGAAAAAAACGGGAGTGGGCCACAGAGTGGCACAATGACACAGTGTGGAGGTCCGGGACCGCAGCAGTTTTTGAGGTCAGGCGTGGCAAAATGACATTCTGGAGGGGGCAAAAACGGGTAGGCCACGAGTGGCACAATAACAGTGGGAGGGACGGCAGCAGCAGCATGAGGTCAGTAAAGTGACCAATCCTTTGGAGGTGGCAAAAACGGGAAATGGGCCACAGAGGGGCACAATGACACATGTGCAGGTCCCGGCAGAGGCTGAGGTCAGGAGGGCACAATGACATTTGGGGTGGCAAAACAGGTGGGGCCACGAGGGCCAATGAAGAGAGTGGAGGCAGACAGCAGACGACCCAATAGGCGGCTGGCACATGACTTCGGGGTGGCAAAACGTATAGGCCACAGAGTGGCCAATGCAGGATGGAGGTGACGGGGGCAGCCATGAGGCGGGCAGTGGCAAATGACATTTCGGGAGGTGGAAAAAAAAACAGGAGTAGGCCCAGAGGGGCAAATGACACAGCGTGGGGGAAAGGCAGAGAGCATGAGGTCAGTCAGTGACACAATAACCATTTTGGAGGGGGCAAAAAGGGTAGGCACAGATGGAACAATGACAGAGAGGGAGGTGACGGGGGCAGGAGCAACAGCATGAGGTCAAGGAGGGGGGGGCACAATGACCAGTGTGGATGTCCACAGAAAGAAACAGCGCGCAGCATGGGGGTTCATGAGGGGCACAATAACACAGTGTGTGGTACCACAGCAGCAAAAACACGCAGCGCATGAGGACAGGAGGGGCAAAAATGACCAGTGTGGGGTCACGGGCAGCAGCTACAGCGCAGATGAGGTAGACAGTGCCTGACAGAGGTGGAGGTGGGGGGAAATTACCTTTCCCTGGTAAAGAGGTTGGGGCAGATGGAAAAAAACTGTCGCGATGTGGGGGCACAGGGGGTGGCGGCATCAAATTGTGGCTGAGGCAGGTATTTAAACCCCGGGGATCATTTCTCACAGTTTGGTGAGGGTCAGGGCATGTGTTGGCCTAAGGTTGGTTGGGGAAATCCTGCCCCCATCCCCCTATTCATCTTGACAAAGGTCGTCGTTCACATTTCCCGTGGCAACGGGTTCCCCTTTGGGGGTAATGTGGCCCCCCCCGCACAAAAACCCCCACCTGATGCCACACTACGGGCCGGGGCAGGACAGCTTCTCATGCAAACTCGGCAAGTTGCGGCCCACACACCCTTTTGGGGTGCCCAGTAGCCCCCGGGATCTTCAAAAAGGGGTGGCGAGTGCTGTCCAAGTGGGCCACCCCCTTTTGGTTTTCAGGGACTGTCCGGTCCGCTGCTGTGCTGCTGGCGACTGCCCCCTCATGGGTGGGGAAAGGGGAAGGCTCATCGTGCTCCAGCCCCTTAGGTTGCTGTGATGGAGGGTACGCTTCCCCCCCTCCCCCTTCCCCCAGCAGCCGCGGCAGTAGTCTGAGCGCGAGGAACCCCCCGGTCAGACCTGTGAGGGAGGGACGATGCCAATAGGCAGCGGCCAAAATGACTAGGGAGGATTTCCCTAATATTTTGAATTTGCCCTCCCTCTCAATGCTGGAAAAAAGGCTCCCATTTTGGGCCGGTAGTTTGAGGGTCCAATGGGGGTGGGAGCCAGAAGAAATTTTCCTCTCCCGGATGTGACTTTCGGCGTCAACCCAGGAAAAATAGCTTTCGGGGGGCCATCTGCACAATGACTCCGGGGGCCCCCTGCCCCATCTCCACTGTATACCCCACGGTGCTTGCGGGTCATCTCCCTCGTCTTCCTCATCTCCATTCCCTCCCCCAGCTGCTTCTCCTCCGCTCTGTCCCCTAGTAAAAAAATCCACTTTTCCCCAGACAATGCTTTGCTCCAATTTCCCTCCTCCCCTCCATTTCGTCCCAGGGACCCATGTGGGCGAGTAGTCGCCCAAAAATCTCCGTCCCCTGCCCAACAGATTTTTCAGCATTGTTCCGGAAAAAAAGCTGGAACGATTTTTTCATCCCGTATACCTGGCGACTGACAAATAACGGGCCTCCTCGAAGGCCTCAAAAAACGGCAAGGTCCGATGAGCTGCCGCTACATCAAAGTTACACAGGGGGTACTCCCCCCCTGGATCATCAAAAAATCGTTAAGGGCCTTTCTCTGTTCATACAGTCGGTCCAACATGTGCAGGGGGAAATTTCCCAAAGGGGGGAAACACGCATATCAGCGGTGTTGGGGGGCCCCGTTATGCCGCTGCAATTCGAGGGGGTTTTCCCTGTTTGTAGGAATGGATAAAGTGCATCACATTTTCCGGGCCATTTTCAAAGGTTCTGAAGATCTGTGGAAAATTTCGGGAAAACCTTTCACAACCGATTGAACACTGGCCATGCAGGGCGCAGGGGCCCATCCCTCCTCAGTGCAGTGCGGACACCATGTTCCTCCCTTTTGTCCGTCACCAGGGGTTCCGTTTGCAGTTGGCGGGGGGAAAAAACCACCATCGATTTCTTGTCATGACGCGGGCAGTTCCCCTCCCCTGTGTGATTTCTTTCGCCGAGGCAACCCCAGGTGTAGAAATGGAAACACCGCTGTGCCCTACCATGTGTAGATGGAGCAGCACTTAGGAGGGTGGATTTGGGGTGGTGGTGGAGGAGGAGGGGGGGGACATTGGCACAGGAGCGCGGTTTTACAAAGGGAGGAGAAAAGGGGGGTCTCCTGTCCCGTTGTTGGTGTGCCCCGGGAGGGGGCACCCTAAAAAGGGCTGTACTGGCCGACGTAGTTACAGCTCCGACGTCGCGCTGCCGTGCACCTTGGAACAAACCGTAAGCTCAAGGACTGGCCACTTTCTGTTTTACATATTTATGAAGTGTGGACTGCCTTTTGGGGAAAAAAATTACGGCTTGGAATCTCCTCCGGCTCGGCACAAGCCATTATTCTCGAAGGTGCAGAGTCCACCTTTGGAAAGGGAGGGACTGCAATACCAAAAATTGGAAGGAGATGGCATGGCTGCACCCTTTTGGAGGTTGGCGCCCTACTGTGTTTCTTTGCTCCCTCGCTAAATGACTGCTGGGCCCCATGAGTAGCGAGGGGGTTGAGCATCTTGACCCGGGGGTGATGTCAAAAAGAAACACTACCTTTTGCAGGGTGGTGGAGCCCTTTATGGGCAATGGCATGCGTGCCCCGGGCCCGTGGTGCGGGCAGGATGGACCACCACATTAGCCCGTTTCTCCCCCGGGCCCCCAGATGGGGACGCTCATGTGTTTACGCGGGCCGTGGTGCCAATGTTTTCTCCCTGGGCCCCGCTTCACTTTTGCCCCAATTCTACTATACCCATATTCGGCTCCTCCCCTGTCTTAGCAAAAAACTTCACACCGCCGGTAGCTGTTTCCGCCAACGTCCGCACTACTACCCCGCTGCCTCCTGAGCCCTTGCCCCTACTTTCTTGGACCTGCGAATAATTTTTCTACCTTGTGGCCGCTTGGGTCCCCAGTTTACACTGCTGCTAACCCCGCTACTAACGGCCACCAACCCCTTGTGGCTGCCCGCAAGCTGCGGGCCCCCTTCTTTTGACGATTGAGAAGCCCTTTCTTCACCTGGGTCCCAAATGCGGTCGGCTACATCTCATCAATTTGTGTTTCATCGTCACTGCTTCCTCATCACCGGCTGTATGCAGAGGCTGATCCCTCCAACATACCCCCATGCCAATCCCCATCTATACTTTGTGCCCACTGCAAAAGCAGGGGATATTGGGGCCCCTTTCTTCCTGCCCAAATACTGTGCTCCCCTCCTCAAATTTTTCATCCCCACTATATAGTGGCGCAGCCCCCGCCACATAGTTGATCTCTGGCTGAGGGGGAACCGGATGCAACAGGCGGGTTGAGGAAGGTGAGGGCCCCTGACCCGCTCCCCGGGGCCATCCAACTAAAAGGGTTGTGTCTGACGTTCCCCCCCGATTTTGGTGGGGGTTTTTCAGTGTCTTGGGGGAAGTGGAAGACCCCGTCAAACCCAAACAAGAAACCCTTTGGGTTGTGAACAACACACGGTCGCTAGATGACAGCGGCAGTTGTGGCCCCACCGGGGACCCCTGCTGCGAGTCCCCCTGCGTGCTGCGACCGGGCCTGCTCCAGGAATGTTTGTGCCCTGCCAATCGCAGGTGAGACCGCCCCTCTCTTTGACAAAATGTTGTTCTAAAATGTACAGAACTGTTTGATGAAAACATCTGTATCTATAAACAACACCCTGTATTTGACTCAAATGAAAAACCCCTAAAAGCTTGGGTAACCCTTGGACATAAACTGCGCTCCACAATGGCCAGGAAAAATTGATTGTTGGCTGTTTTTAAAACTCGTGTATTTTTCGAAAGTAAAACACAAAAAGGCTTAATTAACCTTTTGGAATGAATTATGCTACGAAATTTTTTCGTGGCGGTAAAAAAGTTTCTTTTTCTGAGTTCAAACTACAGAAAAATACTTTGTTAACCCCCGGGTGTAAATTTCCCCAAAAAAATTGACACCCCAAACTTGCTTTTAGGTGTTACAATGGGGTATTTTTTACGCTCCCAACAAGAAAAAATTTTTTAATTAACCCTTTACTTGTGAAATTTTCCAAAAGGAAATTGTATTTTTTGGCGGTGAAAAAGAGGTTTATTTTTGTCACCACAGAGAAAAAACACGCTTAAATTTTTCCCTGGAGTAAATTGCGCCAAAAAAATTGAGCAACCACAAATACGAGCTTTTAAGTGTGTTACAATGGCGTGTTTTCTACGCTAACAAAAGAAATAAATTGTAATTAACCTTTGCTTGGAAATTTGGTGCAAAAAATGTATTTTTTTGGGGGGTGAAAAAAAGGTTTATTTTTGCCCACGCAGAAAAACACGCTTTAATTTTAACCCCCGGGATGTAAATTGCGCCAAACATTGAGAACCCCCAAAAAACTACGAGCTTTGTAGCGTGTTCAATGGCGGGTTTTTTATGCTACACAAAGAAAAAAATTTTTAATTAACCTTTGCTTGTGAAATTGGTACAGGAAAAATGTATTTTTGGCGGGAAAGACGGTTTTTTTTTTTGTCAACCACAGAAAAAAAAACGCTTAATTTAAATTGGGTGTAAATTGCGCAAAAGATTGGCAGCCCCCAAATACAGTTGTGGTGTTAAATGGGGTATTTTTTACGCTATACAACAAGAGAAAAAAATTGTAATTAACCTTCGCTTGTGAAATTTGGCACAGGAAAAATTAATTTTTTTGGGAGTGAAAAAGTTTTTTTTTTGTCCCACAGAGAAAAACAACGCTTTAAATTAAACCCCCGGGTGTAAATTGCGCCAAAACAAATTTGGAACCCAAACTATGAGCTTTGTGCTGTTACAATGGCGTGTTTTCTTGAAAACACAACAGGAATAAATTTTAATTAACCTTTTGCTTTTAATTAGGCTGCAGGAAAATTTATTTTTTTTTTCGGGGGAAAAGACAGTTTTTTTTTTGTCACCAAGCAAACAAAAAGCTTTTTTAAACCCTGGATGTAAATTGCGCAAAAAGAAATTTAGCAGCCCAAAAAGAAAATGGTTTTTTGTTTGTAAAAACACTATTTCTTTAAATGAAAACAACAGACAGGCTTAGTCCCCCCTTGGACATTCAATGTGCTGTGAGCAGATAGCATTAAATGTATATGCAGCTGCAGTGGACGCACACTGGACTTCAGATCCAATACACCAAAAAATCAGAAATAGAACATTAAGAAAAGCAGTCTCTGAGACAAGCTGAGACACCCCCCAAAAAATCGCTGTATAAAAATCAGTTCTTCAGTAAGAGCTATCACAATCAGCCGCGGCAGCACCTTCCCTGATCAGTACAGTGAGAGCGGTATGAGCTCCCAGCGTCGCGCCCGGACTTATATAGTGCGGTGACGTCACAGAATCCCGCCGGTCTCTGATTGGCTTCATCTCTGCACATGTCATGCAGGCTATGCCCTTCTTCCTCCCAGAGTGCTATGCCCCATGTAACGCCATGTGCTCGCAGCCATTTTATGAATCAAAAGCACACTTCGTTCATCCGAAGTCCCCAAAAGTTCGACTTCGTTCCGAACCGAAGTTTTCCTGAAATTGTAAACGAATTCCACTTCGTTACAATCAATTCGCCCATCTCTAATTATCACCACATAAGGACTGAATAATACCGCAACACCATGCCCACATATCACTGCAACATAGTGGCTAAATAAAACAACTGCATATTATCACCACATAGTGGATGAATAATACCTCCACATCATGAACACATATCACAACCACACAGTGACTGAATAATACACCATACCATTACTGAATATAAACCCTTATACTACAGCCAATATTTCCACCGTACAGTGCTAGTTATCAGTTGTACACAAGTGCTCTGCACACCTATAAGTGATTACAGTAAAGTTACATCCAGGGACTCGCAGGAGATATCTTCTCTGCTAAGTCATTCTCTGATAAGTTGTTTCCTACTCTGATGAGTCATTCTCTTCTCTGATGAGTTGCTCTTTTTCCCCTTTGTTTCTCCACCTGGCCCAGACCGTCCTGATGTTTTCTCACAAACATCTTAGACTCCTCATTTTCCAGCATTTACCTACCAATTCCTACCTCTGTACAAACTCCCCATCTGTAGCGCCTCAAATAGTCATAATGACCAACTTGTACCTCTAACAGTAAAAGGCTCTAGTCTTGTTTTGTGTTCCCATAGAAGAGGTAATTAAATATAATATGTAGGTACACCTCCAAACTAAGAAACCAAATAGGTAAACCCCCTTTTAGGTAGGTAGTCCTGAATGAGTTAAGTGTATAGCCCTCCATTAGTTAGGTAGATTTATAGGTCCCCCAATAGGTAGGTATCTAAGTCCCCTTCTAAGTAGATAAGTAGTTATATAGGCCCCGAATAATTAGGAATATAGATCGCTAGTATGTAGTTATACAGGCCCCCTCTAGGTAGGTGGGTAGGTACACAGGACCCTTTTAGATAGGTTGGAATATAGACCACCAGTTGGTAGGTATAGAGGTCCACCAGTACATATGTATATAAGCCCCTAGTAGGTAGCTATATATAGGCCCCATTGTAGGTAGATATATATGCCCTCTGTAGGTAGATCTAGCACTCCTGTAGGTAGGTATATGCCCCCCTGTTGGTAGGTACATGACCCCTGTAGGTAGATATAGGCCCCCTGTAGGTAGGTATATATAGGCCTCTGTAGGTAGATGTAGGCCCCTGTAGGTATGTAGATAATGCCCTCCTGTTGGTATATGCCCCCTACCAGAAGATATAGCCCCCCTGTACGTAGATATAGGCCATACATGCCAACTTTTCAAAGTGTCCATCAGGGAGATTACATGCCTTGGTGCATATACTGCGCCACCCAAAAATTTGCATAGGCAACACCCTCTTTATATTAAGCCAAACCCCTTCACAAAAGGTCATGCCTACTAAACCCAACTGTGTAACAGCTCTGGAATAAAGCTAATTGTAGCAGACTGTATATTGCTACCATACAGTGCCCATATAGTGGTAGATAACAGTGTACACAGGCTATGCAGACTTTACATTGCCACCATACAGTGACCATATAGTGGTAGCCACCAGTGTACACAGGCTCTGCAGACTGTATATTACCACCATACAGTGCCTATTTAGTGGTAGATAACAGTGTACACAGGCTCTGCAGACGGTATATTGCCACCATACAGTGTCCATAAAGTGGTAGTTACCAGTGTACACAGGCTCTACAGACTGTATATTGCTACCATACAGTGCCCAGATAGTGGTAGATAACAGTGTACACAAGCATTCAATTCAGAGTCCAATTCAGCCGTGTGAACATACCCCTAGGGAATGGCTTAGAACCGCATGCGGCACATAGCACCTGTGTTTTTAATTTAACTAGTTGTTGTACAAATTTACTGGTCAACATGGACAAAGCTGCGCAGCCATTAACATTGATCACAGTAATAAGAAATAACCATGTTAAACCTCAATTCATCACATTTTTATTTTTATTGCTGATTTCTCGTGCAGCTGATGTCTCAGCTGATGAGGGTCTGACAGCCAGCTCACCTCTTATGTCCCTCACATGCCCCACTCCTATTTCACATCTATACTGCGCCTCCTGTGTCTCCGTCCCCTCAAATATAGACTGCTATTAATGGTTTTCTCTATTATGCATAAATTACTGTGATGGTTTTGTCTGTTACACATATACTGCTCATAGTCCCCTCACATATAGACAGCTGCTCTGGTCCTCCTCTCTCACATACAAACTGCTGTTCATATTTCATATAAACACTGCTGCTGTGGCCCCCTCACCAATCTCCATGCTCCTATCCTTACAGAATTCCATCATTCCTCCATGGTGTTATGCACTGTAGTGTACATGACTTACAAGACCTTTGGTGACATCATAGTGACATTATTATTTATTTTAAAACAACATTAATTCCAGGACGCTATACATTCAAAGGAGGTAACATAAATAACATAACACCAAACAAAGTACAATGGCAACGCTAAATGATTAACAATTGGTACAGAGGGAGACAGGAACCTGCTCACGAAGGCTTACAATCTAAAGTGACACAGGTCGTGTAAGGGCTAATTACACTGCTATACAGACAGGAATTCTGGACTCACTGTGGTTTTGCCACAATTTGTGCAACATTGCAGCAAAATACATAATAATTTCTGGAGCCCCCCTGCCCTTCCCTCCGCTCACACTTTCCCCAAACTTCTGTACTGTGTCTGCATCCTGAAGATGAAAATAGCATTCAGAGGACTCACTGTCATTGGTTCTACATGCAGGGAAAAAGCTTTCTGGAAGACAGGTACTGTGCTCAGAGAACAGTTTATCTGGGACAACAGAAGTCAGCTATCGCACAGAAAATTACAAAATTAAGCGAAAAGAAGCCCTGAATAGACAGTATTCCAGGTATTGAAGGAAGCAGTTGCCAAGGAAGAGCAATATGGATCTATTCCCGTGACCCAATAAAAGGCGATGGTACAGAAGAAAAAAAGGCCACTAACGGTTAAAAGAGACTTTTAGGGGGAGTAGCTCATGAGCTTAAAGATATACTTATGTTGTTAGCCACGGCGAAAGGCAATAGATGTCATAAAGTAGACAGTTGGGACTTGCATTTCCACAGACAGCAGTTAGTGGCTGGAGTGGAGCACTGGACTCCTAAAAACTTTCCTTGCGTCCACAATAATTGTTAATAGGGGGATTTGCACGGTTAGAGACAGTCTAGTTCCCCTCCCCGGATCAGTCTGGTGTTGGGGTTTCCGTGGTGTTGGTGCTATTGAAAACATCCAGGTACTCGTGAACTTTACGTGTTGCATTTCTTTACTAGATGTAGTTTATATAACAGTAATGGCAGATTACAATCTCTCTTTAAGGTACCGTAGAGCAAGTTTACTATGTTCACATATGAGAGGAGATGGTAATTGGGTACAGATGACTCCTCGTACTGTATAAAGGTTATATTTATTTATAGGAAAATACAGTCCAAGCAACACTTCACTGAAAGAGTGACCTTCACAAGTTGTCCCCCTACCCTCCCCTTCGGTGGAAAGCAAACTTAAGGTTACTTTTCAAGACCGTTCTCTATTGTAGGTGATAGGGCCAACTAAGTTTTTGACGTGGAAGTCGCATGGAAGAAGCCAGTGTAGCAAGTGTATGATGGTTATAATCTTCTTATTGCCTTTTTCGGGCATCTTCCATGCATGTGTAAAAAATTTCCTTGGTATCTTTCATATTCCTATGGTGTTCAATCACCAAGAGCCAAGTCTGATGGCAATTAACCTTGTCGGCAGAGCATAAGATAAAATTAAATATGGCAGTATGAAGTATGGAAGTCTGAACAGAGTCCAGGAGAGGGAACAATAGTGTAGGACCACCTGCCTTTGAGGTCCCGTTGACGTTTCGGAGGTGGCTTAAGCAGTTTTGATCAAAAATTTTTCATATATCCTAGATAGCAGAAATGCTTTTTCAAAAAATCCTATGTCCCCTTTGATAGTTTCTCTAGTTTATAGTGTGCCACTGATTTTGGAATATGTATGTATATTACAGCCGCAACAGTGTGCACCTATGCTCATTTTTTTCAAACATGTTTTTTGATGTGCAAAACCATATATTGTTTCTAATCAGATAAAATGGAGTATGCCGGTTAAGCAATAGATGGTGTAATTGTAGATATGGACAAGATCCTTCAGAAGTTCAGGCCATTCAGCTCCTTTTGCAACAGAAGCTGTGCGCAGTATACGTATAATGACTTGATTTACTCTCTCACATAGTCCATTACCTTGTGGATGGTAAGCAGTTGTGTGTATTTTCTTACAATCTCAATACTTGCATAGTTCCTGAAAGAGTTGAGATTCAAAGGCTGGTCCACAATCAGTCAGGATGTGTTCTGGACATCTATAGTGTTGGATGAACTCTTCTTAGAATACTTCAGCAGTAGTTTTGGCTGTAAGATCTTTTACAGGAGCAATAGCAGCAAGCTTGGTGAAGTGGTCCACCATCATGAGGGCATATATATAGCCAAAGCAAGTTGGACCCAGTTTCACATGATCAAGAGCAACAATTTCTCCTGGTTTATTTGTCCTGATTGGGTGTAATGCTGCTTTTTGGTTGCTGCAACCTTTCTCGGCAATGTTACATGCAGAGCATTCTTTGCACCAACTTTCAATGTCACCTTTCCTACCCATCCAGTAAAATCTTCAACAGATGGTCGCTTCAGTGTTTTGGACACCGAAATGGCCAGAACGATTGTGGTAAGCTTTGAGGATGACCCGTGCTTCTTTCTGCAGGATAAGTATATCACCTGAGACAGAGTCTAGGGGGTTTCTCAGAATGTCTTTTCTGGACAAAGAGGTGTTTTCTCTGTTTCCAGAAGCTGGTAAGTTCCACATCAGGATGAGCTTGTCATAGCTGGGTTGGAACTCTTCCGGTGGTAAGAAAGTCATGAAGTTCTCCCAGAACTCTGCTCTTATACTTTAAGGTCTTCCACAGGGAAGGCTCTTGAAGAGGTTCAGCAGATGAAGACTCTTCCTTTTTGGCAGAGGCACCAATGGTACTTTATTGGGCGAATCTTGAATAAAATGGAGGCATTTCCACTTCCTCCCAGGTGTCGTCCTGGGGTGGTTCTTCCCCAACAGGCAGTCAAGACAATGTCAGCACTGACAATCAATTTGCCACTGCAGTATTTGACTATAAACTTGTAATTTGCTAGGCGTGAGGCCCACCATTGTTCAAAGGCTCTTAGCCGAGCAGTTTCCAGGTACTCTAATTATTATTTTCTGTGTAGACTGTGATGGGTGTGGCGTCAGGTAATCTTTGAATTTTTCTGTAACAGCCCAGACAAGCGCAAGTATTCGAGTTTGAATGAACTGTAATTGCGGTAATTCTTCTCAGCTCCTCTGAGGCTGCGGCTGGCATAGGCAATAACATGCTCCTTGTTGTTCTTGGAGGCTGGCGTCTTCATGATAGACTAGGATGGGTGCTTGGGTGAGAAGAGCATTCAACATCTGGAATGCTTGTTCTTAATGCTCTGCCCAGTCCACTGGAATCTTTTGGTCGTAGTTTTCTTTGGGACACCTATGCAGCAACTTGGTAAGTGATTCAGCTACTTAGGCAAAGTGTGGAATAAAGGGTCAATAGTAGCCAGTGGGTCCCAGGAAGCTTCAGACTTCTTTGACATTCTTTTGTATCTGCCAGTTTTTGACTGCAGCAATTTTTTCAGGGTTGGGTTGTACACCTTCTGTATTCACGACACGTCCCAGTCAGTTAACTCGTGGTTTCAGCAAGTGGCATTTGGAGGGTTGCTGATGACAATAAGCTTCAGACAGATGACAAAGGTGGTCTTGATATGTCTGAGAACAGACAATGACATCATCAAGGTAAAGAGGAAAGCTCTGGAAGTTTTCATGGTCTAAACATCTCTCCATTAGCCACTGGAATGTTGCAGAGGCATTGCAAAGCCCAAAAGGCATACTGTTGAATTCAAAGAACCCCATTAATGTGGTGAAAGCAGTATTCTCTTGAAATGCTTGTTCCCTGACACTTTGGCATCATTTGGAGTTTGAATGGGGCCACTATGTTAATAGACAGTGTTGCAGAAAGAAGATGCTGATGTAACGGCTCATGCCACGGTCTGACACCCGGACTGCGGGCACGTTCGTCACCTAGCTGCCGGCAGTCCCCGTGCTGCGATCCGGGCTTCAGCTCCCGCTCCGCCCATACTCACCTGGTCCCGTCCTGCTTCCTCCTTGGCTGTCGCACTCCTCTGCGTCTTCCTCCTGTGAGACGCACGTTCTCTACTAGCCACTAGGGGCGCGTGTGCACCAATTCCCCAGATTTAAAGGTCCAGTGCGCAACAGGCAATTATATTTCCTCCACTGTGCATTTGGCAGGGGCTTTTTAGGGATTCCGTTTCCTGCTCTCCACGCCCAGTTGTTGGTGTCCATTCCCTAGTTACGCTCTGCTGTACATTCTGTATCGCATCCTATTATGCTACCGTCTGCGGTTCTTGCTTAACGCTAGCTTGTCTACTTCCCCTTGCTACCTGCTGTTCTTGCCGTACCTGCTTGCCAGTAAATTCATCTTGCTACTCTAAGTTCCGGCTTCCACCTCTGGTCTACGCCTCGTCACTGCTTGTACTTGCATCGGGGGAAGCGATCTTGGGGTTCCCTGCAGCAAGGCCCTTACCGCTTTGCGGGTGGCGCCGCTCCCCGGCGTAGGCTATGCCAGCACTACTCAGTGACCAGAGGATCCACTGTGTTCTATGCAGTTACTCAGGACAATCGTAACAGTACAACTGGGCCATGTATCCCACCAAAGCCGTGTTGCCTGATGCCAAAAGTTTCATGGTTGGAATTATACGCCAAGGTCCTCATCAAGAATAGTTTTTTGCGATGCTACAGAACCTAGTAGCTCGTCTTCCTGAGGCTCCGTCCGCTCCGGCTTCCATACCAACCCCCGTTCTGGTGCCCATTCCTGCTATACCAAGAAGCTCCTCTCTGCACCTGCCGCTGCCTCTCCGCTACAATGGTGACGCCAAAGCCTGCCATGGGTTCCTGAATCAGAGCATAATTCATTTTAAGGTCCTGGGCCACCAGTTTGCCTTCGATCCGGCTAAGGTGGCCTTCATTAGCTCTCTTTTATCTAGTGAAGCACTGGCTTGGGCTGCTCCCCTATGGGAGCAGGTGGAGCCGGTGACCGCCAACTTGACCGCTTCCTTCCGGTCTTCTGCAAGGTATTTGAGGATGCGCCTCCTCAGCCGCCTCCTCATTTCTCAGACTCCGACAGGGCGACTTCACGGTGGGACAGTATGCTGTACAGTTCCGAACCCTGTCTTCTGAATTAGCATGGAACAACAAGTTCCAGATTGCGACCTTCTGGGAGGGATTGGCCGGTCGCATCAAGGATGAATTAGCGGGACGCGATCTGCCCACCAGTCTGGATGACCTCATCACCCTTGCCACCCGCACTGACGTCTGCTTTGCGGAGCGTCAATAGAAGGTCCATCAACAACATGAAGCTTCCCGACCCCATTTAGTTCCTCGTCTGGCACCCATTTTTCAGCGACCTATTCAACCTCTCTCCGCTGCTTCCTAGGAAGAGCTGATGCAGATTGACAGAGTCCTCCTCTCTGAGGAAAAGAAGGCCCACAGAAGGAACATGGGCCTCTGCCTCTACTGTGGCGCATCTTCTGAGAGACTGCCCGATCCATCCAGGAAACTCCAAAGCCTAGGTTTCATGGGAGACATGAACTTGGGCGAGGAATCTACCTCTCCACCCTTGACCATGTCAATCAACTTAATCCTGTTCTGGTTCTAGTCTTCAAGTGGCCACTTTCGTCGACTCTGGGTCGGCGGATAACTTCACACATCCTGTGCTGTTCTCCAAATTCCAGCTGCCAGTGGTATCTATAGGCCAGAAGCTCTCTATTTTTTCTGTGAATGGGCAGGTCCTCTCACGTGCCATCCGGCTTCACATTCAACTGTGCGTTGGTGTTCTGCATCAGGAACAGATTTCCTTCCTCGTCCTACCTTGGTCCTCTAGCATACTCCTTCTGGGATTCCACTGGCTACATAGGCATAGTCCTAACCTAACCTGGAACACCAGTGAAGCCTATGCTGGAGCAACCGGTGTCATTCTTCCTGCATCTTGTTTTGGCCTCCTCCTCGTTTTGTGGGTGCATTGACTCTTCGGCCGACAGCTCTTTCTCGGACTGCTGGTGCACTACCAAGAATTTGCGGATGTTTTCTGCAAGAAACAGGCTGAGCGTCTGCCTCTTTACCAGCCATATGATTGTCCGATTCAACCTGGCACCACCCCTCCTTGGGGTAGGGTATATCCACTGTCGTGGCCCGAAACCTAAGCTATGTCGGCACACATCCAGAAGAACCTGGCAAAGGGCTTCATTCACAAGTTATCCTCTACTGTGGAGGCAGGATTCTTCTTTGTCAAGAAGGATGGGTCTTTGTGGCCTTGCATAGATTATCGGGGTCTTAACAAGATCACCATCAAAAACCGCTACCCACTAGTGCTGATTTCAGAACTATTTGATATAATCTGTGGAGCGACAGTCTTCTCTAAACTCGACCTCCGGGGCGCCTACAACCTTACCCGCATCTGCCAGGGTGATGAATGGAAGACCGCATTTAACACCCGTAATGGCCATTTTGAATATTTGGTCTCTGTAATGCCCCGGCCGTGTTTCAAGAGTTGGTGAATGACATCTTTCGAGATCTGCTGTATGCGGCCTCCCGTTTAGCACTCTTGCTGCCCTTCAATCCATCCTCAACTCTGCTGCTCATCTTATTCACCTCTCTCTTCGCTACTCCTCTGCCTCTCCCCTCTGCCAATCCCTTCACTGGCTACCCATTGCCCAGCGCATTAATTTCATGTTACTAACCATGACCTACAAAGCTCTCCAAAACCTCTCTCCTCCATACATATCTGCCTTAATCTCGAGATACCTCCCTCACGCAATCTCCGCTCCTCACAGGACCTTCTTCTCTGCTCTCCTCTTGTCAGCGCCTCACACAGCCATCTCCAAGATTTCTCTCGTGCTTCCCCCATACTCTGGAACACACTGCCTCAGCACTTCAGACTCTCCCCCCATTTTCTCCAGCTTCAAAAGCAACCTGAAAACTCATCTCTTGAGGATAGCCTACAACCTAGAATAACCCCGCTGTCACTACACCCTCCACAAATATATTTGCACTCACCTTCTGTCTCTTTCTCCCTTCCTTGTAGATTGTAAGCCTTCATGGGCAGGGTTCTCTTTCCCTCTGTACCTGTTGTTAGTCACAGATTGTCACTATTGTACTTGTTTGACTTATGTTATGTATGTAACCCGCTGAATGTACAGCGCCCTGGAATCAATGACACTATAAAATAAATAATAATAATAATGACTGTTTTTTGGTTTACCTGGACGACATTCTGGTCTACTCCCAGGATCTCGAGTCTCATCGGTCCTCACCCGCCTTCGGCACAACCACCTCTACACCAAGCTGGAGAAGTGTTTGTTTGAGCGCCCCCGTCTGCCATTCTTGGGATACCTTGTCTCGTCGCAAGGTTTCCAGATGGACCCAGAGAAGCTGTCAGCCTCCGGGCTATCCTGCACTTCATCTGCTTTGCGAATTATCACTAATTTATCCCATACTTCTCTACTCTTGTAGTGCCTAGTGTCTCACTCACCAAGAAGGGTAATAATCCTCGCATATGGATGTCCGAAGCAAAAGAAGCCTTTACCAGACTGAAATCCGCCTTCGCTTCCGCCCCAGTGCTCCACCATCCAGATACTGATAAAGCCTTCTACTTGGAGGGTGACGCTTCCTTGGTTGGTGCCGAGGCTTTTCTTCTTTAGAAGTCCGTCAAGGATAAATATGTTTCCTGCATTATTTTCTCTAGAACTTTTTCTCCGGCCGAGAAGAACTATGCCATCGGGGACAGAGAACATCTGGCTATTAACCTGGCCTTGTTGGAATGGCAACATCTTTTGGAGGGTGCCCTTCATCCTATTACCATCTATACGGACCATAAAAATCTTCTGTACCTGCATGTTCAGCTTTAACCTGCATGTTACGTTACTAGTGGATACAGCTGGAATCCAATGGCGACGACTGGCTTGAACTCAGTGAAGGCAAATGCAGACTGGAACAGGAGGCAGCAGAGGTGGAGACTGGATCCAGGCAAGGTCAGGAGGAGCACAGTTGAGTGATACGTAGGTATCAGAAGTTTGCAGGGTAAACCGCAAAGGTGAGGGATTAATGGGAAGGCAAGTTCCAGGCTAGAGGACTGCACATCAGGAGCTTAACACAATACTCAAGCAATGGACATCAGGCTTGAGGAGTTTATATAGGCTGACAACAGGAAACAGGAAACAAGATGGCACCCAGCTGAGAAACGATCCACCATCTTGACTGAGGGCAAACTTAAGGGCAAATACAGTAAACAAGTTCCAAGATCTAGCAGGAGATTCCTGACATTACTCCCACCTCAACAGCGGCCTCTGGATGATACCTGACTCGGTCTTTCCGGATGTCTTTGATTAAATTGTTTTATCAGTCGAGGAGCATTGATGTTACTCACTGGTTCCCACGAATTTTCTTCGGGCCCATAACCTTGCCACTTAATGAGGTATTGTAGCTGGTTTCTGAAAATTCTCGAGTCCAGGATTTGCTCCACAACAAACTGTTCTTGCCCATCAATCTCCACTGCATCAGGAGGAGGAGAAACACATCCCGGAAAGGGATTGGGCATGGCAGATTTTAGCAGAGACACATGAAAAACAGGATGGATCTTCATAGATGGTGGGAGCTTGAGCCGAACAGCTACTGGACTGATTATTTTGATGCTCTTATACGGCCCAACAAACTTCTGTCCCAGTTTTGGTGAAGGAACTCTAAGTTTCAAATTTCTGGTAGAAAGCCATATCTTATCCCCCACTTTGAAAGTTGGTGCTGGCCTGCGACGTTTATCTGCCATCTTCTTATAATTTTCTTGAGCACTCACTAGTGTTTCCTTTAGTAATTGTAACTTTTGCTGTAGTGCAGAGATCCTTTTGGCGACAGCTGGAATATGTGGAACAGCAGGGAATTAGGAAGAATATTTGGATGGTACCTCAAATTTGCAAAGAAAGGAGTTTGTTTGGTGGAGGCAATTTGGGAATTGTAGTACAAAAATTCAGCCACAGGAAGCCGATCAACCCAATCATCTTGTAAATGACAAATATAGCATCGAAGGTACTGTTCCAGGGTCTGATTTGTGCGTTCAGTCTGTCCGTTAGATTGTGTGTAATATCAATGTCAAGCGCTGAGCAAAAACTCTGCCAAAATGTTGATGTAAATTGCACCCCACGATCCGAAATAACTTCATCAGGGACGCCATGAAGACGAAACACATCTCGAACTACGAGGTCAGCAGTGTCCTTGGCAGAGGGTAGACCGGTACATGGGATGAAATGTGCAGCCTTGGTGAGCCGGTCAACTACCACGAGAATTGTATTCTTCCCCTTAGAGGTAGGTAGATCTACAAAAAAGTCCATGGAATAGAACCCCAGGGCCGAGAGGGGACCGGCAATGGTTGTAACAAACCCGTGGGTGAAGAACGTGGAGTCTTGCATCTAGCACAGATGTCACATGATGTTACATACTTCTTTACATCCTGTAGAGAATTGGGCCACCAAAAGAATCGGGATAAAAATTCCTGCGTCTTCTGTACTCCTTTGTGACCTGCAATCTTCGAATCATGGGCTAGCTTCAGAATCTTCAGTCTTACGGTTTTGGGTATGTCTAGTTGCTGCCTGTGGGTCCACATCTTGTTTTTAAGCACTAACTGTACATCATCAGGTGGTCGGGACAGTAAGGAGTCAGTGTCATAGGCCTCTCTTATCTCTTTAACCCCTTAACGACCTTGGGCGTATGAGTACGTCCCAGGGCCGCTAAGGGGCTTTGCAGGGGGATCGCGCCGTGACCCCCCCGCACAGCCGCAGGGTGCTAGCGGCAAATCGCCGCTAACACCCGGCAGTAACAGCGCGGCGGGTGGCTCGCTAGCCGCTGGCGCTGTTTTACCCATCAGACGCCGCGCCAAAGATGGCCGCGGTGTCTGAATGCCGATCGCCGGATCGGTGGCAGGGCGCGACCATGTGGTAGGGGCTCCCGTCACTTACCCTGGCCGGTTTGCCCCACTTCTGTCCGCAGACAGGAAGTGGGGAAACCGCCATCTTTGTACACCCTAATGCATTGCCTATGCAATGCATTAGGTTGTATTAACAATCGCGCCACCTAGTTGTCAAGTACCATAGGTGGCCTCAATGTTACAGTAAAAAAAAAAGTATTAAAAGTTCAAATCACCCCCTTTCCCCATTTTACAAATAAAATCATTAAAATAATAAAAAAGTACACATAATTGGTATCACATCCGATCTATTAAAATATAACATCATTTATCCAGTCCACTGAACGCCGTAGGAAAAAAATTTCAAACACCAAATTGCAGTTTTTTTGTCATTTTACGTCACTGAAAAAATTGAATAAAAATGATCAAAAAAGTCGCATGCATTCCAAATGCTAGCGATAAAAAAGTACACTTCAGCCCGCAAAAAATGCCCCCTCACTCACGTCAGTAGGTGTTAGTAAAAAAAAGTTATTGGTCGCACAAAATGGTGCCGCGGCGCAAATTTCAAAAATAGAAAATGTTTGGAATTTTTTTACGGTACCAAAACATAACGGAAACCCTACATGTTTGGTATTGCCAGATGCGTAACAACCTGAAGAATACAGATAATACATTATATTTACCGAAGATTTAACGCCGTAAAAGCAAAACCCTCGCAAACATGGCGAAAATACATTTTTCTTCACAATTTGCCCCACTTGGAATTTTTTTGCGGTTTCCAAGTATATTCTATAGTATAGTGAATAACACCATTAGAAAGTACATCTTGTCCCGCAAAATAAAAGCCCTCATGTGTCTATGTAGGTGGAAAAATAAAAAAGTTATGGCTTTCATAAGGCGAGGAGGGAAAAACGAACGTGTCACCAAAAAAAAACGCCTGGTCCTTAAGGGGTTAAGCAAGTCTTTATTATAAATTACTCCTACAACATTAGAATCAGGAACAATGGTCTTGGGCGGAATAGTAGGAGTGGAATCATTGGAGAACATTCTTGATAGAGCATCCACCTTGCCATTAAGAGATCCAGGCCTGTACGAGATTACAAAGTTGAATTGATTTAGAAAAATACCCCAGCGAGCTTGGCGAGGAGATAGACACTTGGCAGAGGTAACGAATTCCAGATTACGGTGGTCAGTAAGAACAATTATTTGCTGTGAGGTTCCCTGAAGATGATGTCTCCATCCTTTAAAAGCTGCCACAATAGCCAACAGTTTTTTATTCCCCACATCGTAATTCCTCTCAGCGGGTGATAAACGTCGGGAGAAAAACGCACAAGGATGTAATAAACTCTTGTCTCCCGTTCTCTGAGACAGAATAGCCCCTACAGCTCAGTCTGAAGCATCTACTTCCACAATGAAGGCGAGTTCTGGGTCAGGATGAACTAATACAGGGGCTGTAGTGAACTTGGCCTTCAGGAGAGAGAAGGATTCTTGTGCTTGAGGAGACCAAACAAAAGCATTTTTCTTCTTGGTCAACTGTGTAATAGGAGAAATTATTTCTGAGAAATTCTTGATAAAGCGTCTATAGAAATTGGCAAAACCTATGAAAAGTTAAACATCTTTTATGTTTCTGGGGGTTGGCCAGTCTGTTATTGCTTTAATTTTGCTAGAGTCCATTTGTAGACCATGAGGTGAAATTATATAACCAAGGAATTGAATCTCGGTAAGATGAAATTCACATTTTTCAATCTTAATGTAAAGTTGGTTCTCTCTTAGCCACTCCAGAACAAGTTTCACATGCACTGGTGTTCTTCCTTTGAGTTGGAGAAAAATCAGGAAATCATCAGATAAATGACTATGAATTGATCCAGGAGTCTCTGAAGAGTCATGGTGGACGAATGTTGAAAGGTGGCAGGGGCACTTGACAAAGTCCAAAAGGCATAACACAATATGCAAAGTGTCCGCTAACGTGACCTAAAAGGCAGTTTTTTCCATTCCATCCGCCAGATCTCGATACGGACCAAGTAATAAGGCGCCACGTAATATCCCAACTTAAAAAATCTTTGCATGTCGTCACTCTTCTCCAGTAGCTCAGGGATCAGTTGGTAGAGGATACGGTTTTTGATGGTAATTTTGTTAAGTTCTCTGTAGTCCAATTGCAAGGACTTAAGGAACCTACCTTTCTTCCTTATCAAAGAAATGGGAGCCCCCCTGGTGAGGAAGATGGGCGATGAACCCCTTAGCCAGATTTTCATTCTAATGTAATCTTAAGGACTTTAATTCCAGGACTAGCCAAGGTATATGTTTCCAAAAGGAATAAGTGCACCTGGAAGCAAGTCTATGGGCAATCAAACGGTCAGTGTGGTTGGAGCTTGTCTTTGCATTCTGTGTTGCCTGCAGACGACCGCAAATTCCCTGTACACCCCAGTACTCTCCGAAGGACTCTACAATTTGTTATCTTGACATGGATCTTCGGGGCCTTGGTCAGAGTGAGCTGAGGGATGGACATCCTCCACTGGGAACTCATCTCCTTATTTTCCCAGTTGATACTGGGTTCTGTGCATAATAGCCAGGGTAGGCCTAGGATGACAGGGGAAGTGTGGGGAAGAGATCAATAGTAAATAAAGGACTTCAATATGATTGGGGATGTCATAATGATCTCAAGTGGAATCCAGTCTCTTGGTCCCACTGGCCGCTGAGTTCATGGGGAACCATCAACAGTATTTCCCATTACAACGGGAGAGAGTTTTTCTGAAATTTTTAACCAATGCTTCTGAGAAAAAGACAGTGCCATGAACTTGCCACAATCCCCGGGACTACCATAGCGGGAGGTAGATACCCATGAAGAGTTAACCAGGAACTTGATGGGCAAGAGTAGTAATGAGAGTCCTTTGTTTTTTTTCTTAATATGAGGCGCCACGATGAGAAGGGAATGGATTAAGTCCTGTTTCTGGAAGCAATGATTCGTTCATCTAGTTGCCCGTGGATCCCATAATGGCTCCACCAATTCTCCGTGGACGGCTAGGCAGTTGATAAGGAAGTGGTCAGACTTTCCACAATAGAAGCCAAGACTTTCTCGGAGCCGGGGCTCCCTTCTATCAGTGTCTCGAGCCATTAATAAGGATTCCACTTGCATAGGCTTACAATTCCTGCTCTCTGCGGATCTTCCTTTTTGGGGTTTCTTAGGAAAGCTGACAGGGACTGGGCAGGGACTGCTTAATGTCAAAATTTGAGTAGCCCACCTCCTACGTCGATGTTTAGATAAGTCGGGTATCGATTTGGAAAAAATGCATTGATTTAATGAAGCCATCAAACCTAAAGGAGCCTCTGCACGGTTAAGTTCGTCTTTACTGCGCTGCATAATACCTTTCTAAAAAAAGACAATTTTGCTGTATCCTTCCAGTTGGTAACGCCTGCCCCCCCCCCCACGGCTCTTGAACTCCATGTCATACTCGGACAACCGGCCGTTTTTTTTTTTTTTTTTTTTTAGTGCCCTGGCGCAAGGGATAGTATGTCACTTCAGCAGTAGCACCGCGATTGAGGTATTCAACAACACATCTTACCTCATGGCGTCCGATGAACCTCCCCAGGTGATTCAGCCGGTGTCTTGATTTTCATTAAAGGACTAGCCCAGGCAATGCTTTGTGTGTCAGAAGTATATTAATACACAGTACATCCGATCTGTTGGTCAGGGAAATTGGCGTATGGTTTGCGTCGAAGTATTAGGCCTACATTGATTGAGGAAAAACCCCAGGAATTTGTTGCGATCTCCGCCCGAATCTGAAGGGTGGTCCAATTTCGAGGTTCTCCTCATGACAGGCAACCAAAGGGGTGGTCTCGAGGCTTGACTCTCCAGGTGGACTATCCGGTCGGATAATGTGTGCACAGATTCGCGTAGTTCCTGAATCGCTTGTCATAAGCGTCACGCTTGACTTTCAATGCTTGCATCTCGGTGCGCATGTTAGCCATAGCAGTCTGAAGCTGTTTGATGCGAGCTTCCGGACTTCCAGCTCCAGCGAACTCCATTTTGTGGCTTGAGTATTCCGTCGCGTTACTAGTGGATACAGCTGGAATCCAATGGCAACGACTGGCTTGAACACAGTGAAGGCAAATGGCAGACTGGAACAGGAGGCAGCATAGGTGGAAACAGGATCCAGCAAGGTCAGGAGGGGAGCACAGTTTGAGTGATACGTGGTATCAGAAAGTTACCAGGGGAAACCGCAAAGGTGAGGAACTAATGGTAAGGCCAGTTACAGGCTAGAGGACGCACAGCAAGAGCTTAACACACAATACTTAAGGCAATGGACATCAGGCTGAGTGAGGTTTATATAGGCAACAACAAGAAACAAATGCACCCAGCTGGGTGAGGAGCAGTTCAATCCACCATCGTTGAATGAGGCAAACTTAAGGGCAAACACAGTAAACAAGTTCCAAGATCTATCAGGAGATTCCTGACACTGCACTTCTGACCAGCTGCCAAGAATGTCAAGGTGGACGCACTCTCCAGGGCCCCTGATGTTGCAATATCCCCAATATGCCCCAATATCTTGTTTCTCCTGACCGTCTTGTCCTTGCCACGCCCATAAAGCTGCGAGAGATCCCTCCTGGTAGGACCTTTGCGCGTTCTACACTAAGGAAGCGGATCCTGTCCTGGGGCCACGCATCTCGGATCGCCGACCATCCAGGTTACTGCAAGTCCCTTGACCTGATAGCCCGGCATTACTGATGGCCCTCCCTCACACAGGACGTTAAAAATTTTGTGGCCACTTGTCCCAACTGCGCATGTAATAAGAACTAAGAACTTCCGTCTGCGACTTGCTGGTTTCCTGTTACCCTAACAGTACCAGAAGTACCATAGACCCACATCACAAAGGACTTCGTGATAGGCCTCCCATCCTCTGATGGGTGTTCAGTTAATTGGGTTGTTGTGGGCCGTTTTTCCAAAATTGCGCATTTCACGCCTCTGCCAAGCCTTCCATCGGCACCAAGCACTGGCCACCCGTTCCTTGCAACAGCATCTTCGTCTGCAAGGTAAGCTGCCAATCATCCGTCTCGTACATGAGGAGTGCAGTTCCTCTTGTTTTGGCATGCTTTCTGTTACCATACCTTTGCAAATTAAACTGGACTTCTCATCAGCCTACCACCCTCAGTCCAATGGCCAAGTATGCAACATCTTGCAAATCTGGCAGCTTGCTCATCAAAATCTGCTTCAAGCTTCTGTCCGTTTTAAGAAAATAGCTTATAAGAAACATAGAGCACCTCCCATTTTCCAATATGGAGATAAAGTCTGGCTGTCCTCCAAGCACATCCATCTCCAAGTAACAAGTCTGACGTTTGCTCCACGCTTTTTGGTCCTTTCTCCGTCCTGCAATGGATCAATCCAGTATCCTACAAACTCCGCTTACCTCCCTTCCTCTGCATCCCCAATTCGGTTCATGTATCTCTTCTGAAGCCTTTGATTCGGTCCTTGCACAAGGTGATTTCCCAAGCCACACCTCCCAGTACCGAAGATACCTACAAGATCCTGGGTATGAAGCACTGGATTGGAAGGGCTTTGGCTATGAAGAGAGATCCTGGAAGCCACAAGAAAATGTCAATGCTCATATGGTCATCCAACATTTTCACACGCTTCAGTCACGGAGTGGGAGAGACCCTAACAGAGGGGGGGGGGGGTACTGTAACGTCTCATTCCGCGGTCTGACACCAGGACCGTTGGCATGTCCGTCACCCAGCTGCTGGCAATCCCCGCGCTGCAATCCGGGCCTCTGGTCGCGCCCGCTCCCAGCTCCCGCTCCGCCCATACTCACCTGGTCCCGTCCTGCTTCCTCCTCGGCTAACGCGTTCCTTTGCTGACGTCTTCCTACTGTGAGACGCTCATTCCCTACCTGCCACTAGAGGCACTTGCGCACCAGTTCCCCGGATTTAAAGGTCTAGCGCGCAATAGGTAATTATGTTTCCTCCGATGCGCATTTGGCAGGGGCTTTTTAGGGATTCTGCTTCCTGCTCTTCGCACCCAGTTGTTGGTGTCCCTTCCCTAGTATGCTCTGCTGTACATTCCCTAGCGAATCCGATTATGCTAACATCTGCATTTCTTGCTTACTGGCAGCCTGTCTAATTCCCCTTGCTACCTGTTGTTCTTGCAGTACCTGCCTGCCAGTCACTTCATCTTGCTACTCCACGTTCTGGCTTTCCCCTGTGGTCTACACCTTGTCCTTTGGCTGTCACTGTTGTACCTGCATCGGGCTAGCGACCTGGGAGTTCCCTGCAGCAAAGCTCTTCCCGCTTTGCGGCGGGCGCCGGTGAAGATAAGGGGCACCTTAGACTCCGCTCCCCGGCGTAGGCTATGCCAGCGCTATGCTGTGACCAGAGGATCCACTGTATTCTACGTAGCTACTCGGGACAATCGTGACAGTTGCCTGTCCAGATGTTAGTAAAGATCCACCAAGAGAGTTGATGATGGAAGTAGTTACTATTCCAGAGAAACACATGACACAATAACCACAAAGGTGAATAAAGCCAACAAAGGGCAGTTTAAGTAGGACTACAGTGTGTCTATTTAGTATTAAAAAAACTGTAGACAACTGGTGAACATCTTTCAAGAGAAAGTTGGAAGGTTCTGAGTTGTCCACAAGTGGACTGGATAAGGTAATGTGAGAGAAGAACCCAAAACCTTCATCCAATACTGTACTTGCATTGGAGAGTCTGAAATCCCAAATGAAGATGACAGACCAACCTGACAGCTTTACTATCATACCCCTTCAGTGCTCTACTAAGGGGAAAAGGTGCTGCTGAACTGAATGCAGGACAGCAACATTATCAAGCATTATCAATAATAATAATAATAATCTTTATTTATATAGTGCCAACATATTCCGCAGCACTTTACAATTTGAGGGTAAAACGTACAGGAACATTACACATTTAAAAGTACTTACAGATGAGACACAAGGATAGAGGGCCCTGCTCGCAAGAGCTTACAATCTATTAGGGTTGTCGGGAGAGACGAAGGGCAAGAAGTGCTAGATTTACAATGGTCCCAACCATGTGCCATAAAGATGGTGTTGATTTACATAGAATTCGGATGAACCTGCCACCCCACTAATACATCTATAATACAGTTCTTAACGTGCCCTGAAAATGAGATGAGTGCGCTAGGGAGTGGTGGGGGAGGGGTGGTGTTAGCATTAGGGATTCTGGTAGCAAGAGTGAAAGATGTATTCTCAGGGCCCTTTTAAAGCTATGTAGAGTTCTGATGTGCCTGATTCGCCCGCGGTAGACATGTTCCAGAGAACTGTGCCACACGATGTAAAGTTTGGATAGACGGGGCAGGGGAGGTTTCGGATGATTGATGTGAGTTGTAACCTTAAATCATCAGCAGAGCGGAGAGAGCGGGTAGGGTGGTAGACAGAGATGAGGGAGAGATGAGGAGGAGCAGCGTGTGGAGAGCTTTAGAGTGAGAGTGAATCGAGTTTTGTTTTATCCGTACGGGAAAGGCAACCAGATGCAGTGACTGACACAGGGTAGAGGCATCAGTAAAGCGGGCTGGAAAGAAAACAAGCCTGCTGCTGCATTCAGGACAGACTGGAGAGGGAGAGTTTTTGCACAGAGGGAGACCGTTAAGCAAGGGAGTTACAGTAGTCGAGACGAGAATGAAAATAAGAGCAACAATGAGAGTTTGAGTTGTTTCCAACAGTGAGAAAACGGAACGGATACCTGGAAATGTTCTTGAGGTGCAGGTGAACAGGAGCGAGCAAGGGATCTGATAAGGGAAGAAAGACAGATCGGGAATCTAGTAAAACACCCCCCAGACAGCGGCCTGCTGCTAGGAGTTATGGAGGTCCACACACTGAGACAGAAAGGGCAGGGTAAAGTCTGTAAGTAGATGGTGGTATGACTAGAAGTTTCAGTTTTTAGTGAGGTTTAGTTATTAAGATACAGGAGGACATATGTCCCAGAGACAGCAACAGGCAGTCCCTGGTGGTTTGTAGCAGAGCAGGTGATGTCTCGGGAGGAGGTGTAATAATTGGGTGTCATCAGCTTAGAGATGTTCACTGGAAGCCAAATCTGCTGGATGGTTTGAGTTCCAATAGTGGGCTGTATAGATTGAGAAGAGAGAGGACCAAGAACAGGATCCCAGAGGATTATCAAGAAAAGAATGCATATCCTTCAAAGGCTTCCCCTGATGTGGAAGAAGATTCTCTTAGGCTCCGATGATGGCTTATAGGAAGGAGTTAGAAATTTTACGGGATAGATAGTAAGCATCCGGAACATCCGACCCCTTCAGGTTTGAGACAACTATTAGCTCCACCAAAGATGTGACAATTTTCCTGGCCGTGTTGTAGCAATTGTAACAACATATTCATCAAATGTAATGTCTTTTATCATCCTCTGACCGGGCAAACAGTGAAAGAACAAGAGAGTTGTTTCCTTCGTACTTCCTATTGCCATTTATATGATTACTTGTCCCAGGAGAGCAAGATAAAATATTGGGAGATACGACAATGGAAGTCAGGGAGAGAATCATAAGCATAAAAGTACATACGTAGAAAAAATGTTGGACTTAACCTGTTGGCAACGCCACTTTGTTGTAGATGTAATCACTCTATCTCTCAATTGAGATTTAGGGTAATAGATCATGTACCGACCATTTGAGAATAGGAGGTGACCATGAAAAATTATTATAGAAAAAAAGAATTGGAAGTGGTGATAATTGAATTAAAATCATTACATCCTATAGGACGAACATAGAATTTAATACCAGTAGGATATAATTCTGTGTTGAGATACAGATAGTGCTCTGATTGATTTTTTATATGTCTTTTATATGCACTGTTGGTTTCACAAGTATTTATATGTATATTATATTTTTATATCCCCGTCAGGTGAAGAAGTCAAGTGGGATCCTCAGGATGGTTTAATATTCCAATCTTTTTTTTGTTTCCCCTCTGTCTTCAATCCTTGTGAATGTGGACATATGTCTGTAATGGATATATATAATGGATTTACTGTCCCTTTAAGGAATCAATAATTCATAGTCTATGTTTTCATGAGTCCATATGCTATGGATAACACAGGGTGCTGAGTCAATGTGTTGCCGTTCGATACCTTGCACACGCCACCCTGACGCTCACGACAATGTGTTGTTGTTGAGTGGTGGAAGTGCATCAGAGCAAGAGACGAGATGTTATGTTTTATTATGCCTCTGCCTTGTTGCTGGATTGTTGTTATCATGGGGCGTTTTTACATAATTGACAGTACCTTTGTGTAGATCCTAAGGAATCCATGTATTCCTTAATAGGATGATCTATTTTATTGATAATGTAACTGAATAACCTTCTCCAATGATGGATTAGCATTACCCATAATATGGATAGTTATGGGCACTGAGCATGCGTGTTGTGAATTGAGCTGATTCTGAATGACATGCGTGCCCTTACGACATGCCTCACTGTGTTTCTACTGTTGCTGAACAAGCGCGTTGTAGTAATCGGTCATGCCAGTATAAGATAGAGGACGCCGCTGGTGTAGATACCGTCGATTGGTCCCACTCGTTCATGTTGAACAGTAATGAAGATTTAATTTGTAAACATTATCTTTCACGCTGTATATGTATGTTTGAAATTGGTACATTATTAAAAACCCTTTTTCCACATTGGCTAATTGGATAAGTTAGCACGTTATTAGTGGGTGTATATATATACACTTTAGCACCTAATTAATGCTTGAAAAGGCCTGTTGTTGTTTTTCTCGAGCCGAAACGTTGCACCTATATTTTGTACTCCTGAGTTCTTGAATAAAGAAAGCCTTTATATGCTGACATCCGTGTTGCATCACGTTCGTTGTGATTATTGGATGGTGGATTTCAAGGCTACTTCACAGTGAGAACGATCTGTTGCATGTGGCAGTTTGGGTAACTATACTCTGGGACTTCGGTGCTGGCCCAACTGTAATTACTTTTTTTTAACATCTAAATGCAGTCACCGACTTTTGGGCTTTTCTGAATTTAGGCTACTAAAGGAGGTTCATAAAGGACTTTGCTGAGATGGCACTTTTCCTGTATGCCCTGCTGAATGGGGGAGACTACCAAGTTGCATCTGGGCATTATACAGAATCAATAAATGGAGACATAGTCGGGGATAGGCAGGAAGGTCAGGACAGGTGGCATGCAACTTGGTGAGAAAGCAATAGCAAAGAGGTCTGGTACCTGGAAGGTCAGGATAACGCTCAACACTAAACTACTCCAATGAAAATACACCAACGATTTGGCAGGGAGTGGAGGAAGAAGTATCCAGATATAGGGTCAGTGCCTGGCAATTAGCCAATTACTTTATATTTCACAGAGCCAGTGTGCACTCGCCCTAGGGAGTGGTTACACGTGTGCTGGCACACAGGAGGAGATAGCAGGAATGCAGGAACGGGGAGAGGTAACAGGCGCCCGAGACAGGAGCGCGTCCGCGGCCCAACAAAGGGTCCATGGTGCATTCCGTGACACATGCCAAGGTATGAGACACACATGGCAGCAAATTACTTGCAGCCACAAGAGGAAGTGCCCTATGTACTGACATTATACCTAAGAGATTGTTGTATTTATCCAGCTAGAGACTGTTATACACTACTCTCAAAAAGTTAGGGATATTTGATGTTTGTTTGAAATTCAAGGATAAACATATTTTTTTAAATGAAGTAAATGAGACCATCTTTTAACTTTAGAATGCACATGTCCAACTGTTCAATGTTTCAGTACTTCTTGCACAACTTGCTGATTTCAAACAAGGAGCGTACTGGAAAAATTCACAACAGCAATTTGATCCCTGAATCGCCCAATAAATTTAGGGGATCAGTGTGAATTGGGATTTAAACTTTCCTCCTCCTCGCTGTTTACATTTTGACATCATGAGATGAAGACAACACCTTACAATTGATCAACAGTACCTCACCATTACGAGGCTTCAAGAAGGTGGCTCTCAGACGGAAGTGACCACTGAACTTAGAGTGTCACAGAGTGTCATCAGTAGGTTCCAACAGAGATACAGAGAGACTGGAAGAGTCCCAGAAAGGCAAAGAGGTGAACGTCCTTTGGCTCCATCACACACTGATAACCGCTACATTGTAAACAATGCCCTGCAGAACTGGATGATGAATGCCGCACCCCAGGTACTTCAAGGGAGGTGAGAGGCAACCAAGTATCATGTCAGTCATTTTGTTACCATATACATCAGCATGGTCTGTGTGCTAGATAACCTGACCACACCACCAGTCACAGGCATCTCCATCTTGCATGTGCAGGGAGTATCTGGATGAGGGACAAGTGGTCCTCAGTGATGAACAGCTGGCATCCGCTGCTACCATCCTACATTGAGGCAGCTCCAACCCGGCAATTAACCATTTAGACAACGCGGTCTAAATGCTTCACCATTGCGGCCTCCAACTTTCGTCCAGAGGAATACAGATCACGTCATTTATATAAAGATGAAACCTTTGCAAAAAAGGTACAATTGCATTTTTTAAAACTTCCACCCCACATAGAATTTTTGGGGAGTTTCCAATACATTATACGGTATGTTCAATGGCACCATTAAAAAGTACATCTTGTTTCTAAAAAGAAAAAGCCCACATACATTCACATAGACGGAAAATAAAAAAGTTACGGCTCATGGAATGTGGGGAGAAAAAAACAAAAAACATAAATCTGAATATAGCTGCATCTTGAAGGGGTTAAATTCCCAATTCCATACTTGGCTAGCGGTTTCCTTATATTTTTTGTGCTCACTGTGACTGTTCTAGTCATGTACCTGTGGTCATGTAACATACCTGATAATATTGGTATATCTGGCTATTCTTTCTTGTAGTTTTACATGTACAGTATATTGTATAAGCCACCACTTGTTTCTTTTAAGCATGATTTTAAATAGTCTTGAGGGTTTAATTTTATTTTAAAGAAAATCATTTTCTACATTTCTTTTACATGATCTTTTATATTTTATGAATCTTTTTAGTTGTTATAACGTAGGGTTATTGCATTGGACCAATGTTTGAGCAAACTATTTAGAGAGACCGAATGCCCAAACTGCTACCGAAAATCCCCTTATTTATTGCAAAGTGCCGACGACATAGGCGCGAAGCAAGGAGGTGACATCAGGAGGCAGAGCTGCAGAACAGTTAATACACGAGATGTGACAGCCTTGCAAGCCCTGGACTTGTGGGACGAAAGGGTCCAGCCTTGAAACTAAGAATTTATCTTAGAGACCTTGCTAGGGGCCCCACACAGGGGCTCAGTGGGGGGGCCCTTCATAGGGGCTCAGATGGGGCCCTTTTCTGGGGCTCTTTACAGGGGCTCAGGCGGGGGCCCTTCACAGGGGCTCAGACAGGGGGCCCTTCACAGGGGCTCAGTGGGAGCGGCCCTTTCTGGGACTCTTTACAGGGACTCAGTGGGGAGCCCTTTACTGGAGCCCTTGACAGGGGCTCAGTGGGCGGCTCTTTACTGGGACTCAATGGGGGGCCCTTTACTGGGACCTTTACAAGGGCTCAGTGGAGAGTCCTTTACTGGGTCTCAGGTGGGGCCCTTTACTGCAGCTCTTAACATGGGCTCAGGCGGAGCCCTTCACAGGGGCCCTTTACAGAGGCTCAGGTGGGGCCCTTCACTGGGGCTCTTGACAGGGGCCCAGACGGGGCCCTTCACAATGGCTCAGACAGGGGTTCAGGCGGGGCACTTCCAGGGGCTCGGGCGCGACCCTTCACTGGGTCCCTTGACAGGGGCTCGGGCAGGGCCCTTCACTGGGGCCCTTGAAAGGGTCTTTGCGCTGTGGGAGGGAGTGCTCACAGCACTATACTTTTACACATACATGCCAACTCTCCCGTTTTTGGCGGGGGGGGGTCCCACCTATTGGGGGGGTCCCCCCCCCCGCCTCGCCGGGGGAGTTGGCATTGTCTCCCACCGCCAGCAGGCGGCGGGGGTCCTTTAAATGGCCGCGCGCCGGAGTAGCGCTGGTGCGCTAACTCCTGTCGCCGCCTTCCGTTCCCACGGGCGGGTGAAGCCAGGGCGCAGGGACCGCTCACCCGCGCCGATGTCCTCCTGTGTGGGGAGGAGGCAGAAGATCGCTCCCCTCCTCCCCCTGTATGTACGGACGCCCCGCTGCGCGCCGTGCATACCAGGTCAGCGGCCCAGGGAATGACGCGCGCTGCTCTCAATTCCCCCAGCGTCGCTGAGGAGATTCGGGGCAGTAGCCTGTGCGGAGGCAGGAGCTGGTCCAGGTAGGTGGAATTTATATTATAATTTATATTAACTACAAGGTGGCTTTGCCTGGCTACAAAGGGGTGAGGGGGGGTCTACCCTGGTCTGGCTACCATAGGGGGAGGGGGAGGGGGGTTCTACCTGTCTGGCTACAAGGGGGCACGACCTAGCTGGCTACAATGGGGCAATAACTGGCAGGCTACACTGGGGCAACTACCTAGCTGGCTACAATGGGGCAATACCTGGGCAGCCTACAATGGGGGAAACTACCTGCTGTCTAAAAGGGGGCAATAATGGCTGGCTACAATGGGGGCAACTACCTGGCTGCTACCATGGGGCAATACCTGGCTGCTACAGCTGGGAGCAACTTACCTGGCTGGCTACCAGGGGGGCAATACCTGGCTGGCTACAATGGGGGCAACTACCTGGCCTGCCACAATGGGGGACAACTACTGGCTGGCTACAAAGGGTGCAATACCTGGCCTGGCCTAACAATGGGAAATACCTGGCAGGCAACAATGGGGGGCAACTACCGCTGGCTACAATGTGGGCAATACTGGCTGGCTACAATGTGGCATCTACCGTGCGGGCTACAATGGGGGCAACTACCTGGCTGGCTACAATGGGGAACTACCTACCTGGCTACTAAAGGGGGCACTACCTGGCTGTCTACTAAAGGGGGCAACTACCTGGCTGGCTACTAAAGGCGCCGCCGGTCCGTTCCCATGGGCGGGTGAAGCAGGCGCAGGGACCGCTCACCCGCCCGCGGTCTCACTGTGTGGGGAGGGAGGCAGGAAGGAGCGCCGTCCCTCCTCCCCTGTATGTAACGGCGCCCGGCTTGCGCGCCGAGCATACAAGTCAGACGGCGCCAGTGGAAAATGACTGCGCGGACTCGCCCTGCTCTCATTCCCCTGCGTCGCTGAGGAGATCGGGCAGGAGCCTGGGCCGGCAGCTGTCAGGAGCCTGGTCAGGTAAGTGGAATTTATTATTTATTTTAATTAACTACATGGGGCTTTGCTGGCCTGACAATCGTTTGAGTGGGGGGGTCACCTGGCTCGGCTACAATGGGGGGGGGGGGTCTACCTGGCAGGCTACAATGGGGGCAACTACCTGGCTGGCTGACAATGGGGCAATCCCTGGCTGGCTACTTTGGGGGCAATACCTGGCTGGCTACAATGGGGGCAATACCTGGCTGGCTACAATGGGGGCAATACCTGGTGGCTACAATGGGGGCAATCAACTGGCTGGCTACAATGGGGGCACACTACCTGACCTGGCTACAATGGGGGCAACTACCTGGCTGTCTACTAAAGGGGGCAACTACCTGGCTGGCTACAAGGGGGGCAACTACCAGGCTGGCTACTAAGGGGGCAACCTACCATGGCTGGCTACTAAGGGGGCACTACCTACCTGATACTACAATGGGGGCAAACACCTGACTACTAAAGGGGGCAACTACCTGATATTAAAGGGTGCACTACCTGGCTACAAAGGGGGCAACTACTGGTGCTAACAATAGGGGGCATCTACCTAGCTACAGATGGGGGCATCTACCCTTGCTACAGGGGGCATCTACCTGGCCTGTAAGGGGTACTACCTGGTTATGGGGGGCTACTACTTGGCTATAAGGGGCATCTACCTGGCTTCTTTTTTTTTTTTTTTTTTTTTTTTTTTTTTTTTTTTTAAAAAATTCCTTTTCTTCCAAAGCCATTATGTAGTTAGGCGGAGTGGGTGTGGCTTTTGAAGGGGGCGTGGCGCATAAAAAGTTGGGCGTGTCCATGCAAATTTTTGCCACGGCGTGCCCTCTTTAATCTC
Source organism: Phyllomedusa bahiana (assembly GCA_025379985.1). NCBI lineage: Eukaryota > Metazoa > Chordata > Amphibia > Anura > Hylidae > Phyllomedusa > Phyllomedusa bahiana. The sequence continues at coordinate 38,660 of JAODAL010036857.1, forward strand.
CTGCTTTTCCATTTTCAAAAGTTGGCAACTATGCTTTTACATACAGCACAGGCTCTGAGACCTGTTCCTTGTTGAACAGTTACTGCAGGGCTGTGACCAGCACCGGACCCTCTCCTCCCCTCCCGCTGTGCGGGGGCTTAGTTCTGTCCGTCAGAATGTCGTGACAATTTAAATCAGTGAGGCCCCAAGTGGCTACACACGTGCCAGAGTGCCACCTCTGGCACGTGTGTTAAAGGTTAGTCACCACTGACTTGGGACCAGGCTCGGACTGGCCCACAGGGGAATAGGGTAAACCCCCGATGGGCCCCTGAGCATGGTAGACCTAAAGTTGTTTTTTAACTCCATATAAATCCTCAGAAGAGGCAAAAAAGCAGAGAAAGAGAAGCAAAAAGCAAGAAGCAGAATATAGGAGGCATGTGAGTATTGTACAGTAGCTGTAGGATGGGACCCTAAAATAAACTCCAACGGTGGGCCCATAAAACTCAGCTGGTGGGCCCCTAGAATCAACTCCACCTGTGGGCTCTAGGCACCCCAGTCCAACGCTGCTTGGGACATTACTCTGGGATACATTTGCACTGATAAGATTTAAAGGCCAAAATTTCTCAATCTGCTGGAAAAGTCCCTAAAACTATGTCTGCACTGCATATGTTAAAATGCCATTCAAAATCCAACAGCACTTTACATTGCCGTACTGTGGGTTTTGGTGGTCAGTTTTTCCACCGGCCCAATACATTGACTGTACGGGAACCCGACAGAAGATAGAACATGTTCGATCTTCCGGCGGAGGGCTGGCGGTTTAGAAATCCCACAGTAGAAAATCTATGCTGTCTAGACTAAGCCCGGATTTTCTATTGCAGCCTAAGGGCACTGGATTGCAATTGGATTTTTGCGGATTCTAAATACTGAATCCGCTTAAAAATCCGACCTCAATCCTGTGCTGTGTAGACATAGCCTAAAGCGAAATGTTAGAACTGCCTGGTTTCAACGGTAGCAGGTTTAGATTCAATAAACTATAAGTTTTAAGCATGAAGCCTACAGTATATATACAACAATACAACTATTCCAATCACTAATCTTTTTGCATCCCTAGTGAGGAAAATTGGCACGTTATAAAACCCAATACTGTTATTATACGAGTCTCCCAGAAGTGTAGATGTTCTGTGTGCAAGACATACTTGTTTTAAAACTGCATATGAATTTGAAATTCCAAAAAATTCTTTCAGATTCTGACAATTACAGGTACAAGCAGAGGCAGAAAATAACATATATTGTTTTTATTCAAAGCTGCCTACATGATTTATTTCCAGTGTATGATTATTTTCTGCTCTTGCATTTCCCCAAGGATCTGTCACTTTCTCGTTTATATAATAATACTTAAGTGTGCTATTATATAAACCTGTCAAGCTTGCAATACAAAGGATTTCAAAATCAAACTGGGATTTGTTCTGCTCATGATTATAGGGGGGCCCCTACGGGGAAATTTGATGAGGGGGTTTTTCCAGGCTTTTATGAATGGGTTTACAAAATTAAAGTGAAACACTGGAAAAGGAAACTGTGTATTTGCATTTGTTCTATTTAATGTTGACTACTTACCAAAATAGCAGCTTTTAAAGGGGTTTTGCCAAGAAGTGATTTTTCACTAAAAGGCTGATACCCCCCCTTTTTAGCCTTGAAAAAAAGGGGTGTTTTGTTTCGTGTTTTTTAAAAAAAATACCTCCCCCTGTGATGTCATCCCTCCACCTCCCCTCACTTCTTGAGGCTGATATTCAGTCTTTGTAGTTTAACAAACAGTTTGGCTAAACCACAGAGGAAAACTGTATTGTGCACATGCTATAGGGGTTTTTTTTTTTTCCCTCTTATCTGCTCAGGAGTAAAACTCTGACAGGTAGCATTCAAGCTACAGACAGGGGGGGAAGGAAGGGGGGGCTGAGAGGAGAGTTTTGCATGTTTTCTCAGAATTTTTCATTAAACCCGCGGATTCTCATACAGCAGACACAGAAAACAAAGCAATGAATGCCCCCCTAACACTGCTTTTTTTCCTCCCTCCCTTCAAAGCACATTCCTGTGTCGCCATAGATAAGAAATGTAAACACGCAAAATGTGGCCAGGAGCTTGCCGATCAGTCCCGGTCATTTCTAATTAAACAGTGAGGATTTGGGGATTTAAGTAGGCTGCGCTTCAGAGGCTTCATTTTTTTTTTTCCCCATTATTTAGAAAAGTGATTAAATAGCCATTTGGAGGATCCCACTCAACTTAATCTGACAAAACCCAATTTTGAAATTTCAAAAATCCCACTTTATCTTCAATGTTCTATAATAATCGTTATATTTTATATACGTCTATAAAATTTAATTTTAATTTTAAAATTTTTATAAAAAATTTTTTTTGAAAAAAACCAACAATTTGAAAACTTTTAAAAAATTACAGGTTTTAAAAAAAAAACCCATTTTTCAAAAAATGGCACAAA
>JAODAL010036858.1:0-41126 GCA_025379985.1 Phyllomedusa bahiana
TTAAACTAACTCCATTTGATACAATGGGTGATAAATAGCAGGAAGACAGAGTTAGGTAGAAGGTCAGCTGATATTTTCAGATAAAGTATGATTATTTGAGAAAATATTTCATGCTTACAGCTGAAACACTACTGTAAGTAAAAGATATGGAAAATGTTCAAACCAAAAATAAAATCATCCAGATCTGTGAATAATTACTTAAATAAAAACACTAGTCAAAAGAAAACATTGCGAAATACACTCGTCAACATTAATTAATTTATTTTCACCCTTTTTCTTGCACTGTACTCCAGAAAAGTGGGATTTGTGGTATTGAGTAATTATACAAGAATCTAGTACCATTTAAGCCTAAGCAACCCTAGCATGAAAAGTGCAATCATTCCAGCTGGCATAAAAGCTAAAGGCAATTATGTAGATTGGATTTTATCATTGAATTGGGTTTATAAAAAGAGGGACTTGTGGTCATTCGTTTGTTGAAACATACGTCAATAACGTAGCCTTTCAGATTTTGATAAGGTATATGTTTAGCTCTAGGCTAGGCTTGCATTCTATTTTGTATGCAGCAATGAGAAAAAAAAATGTAAACGTTAAAATTGTTTGCAATAATCATCTACATTTTTACATTTTTCTAATGAGGAAAATATAATATACTTGGCAAAATAAACTGCATATAAATTTAGTCTTGACACTTTTCTGATTTCAAACAGCTCATAAATTAATTTAAAAATTGTATACTGTACTTATATAATGTATGTGATTGATATTTTAATATTCTAAGGCTAGTGTTGAGTGATTGCGTTGGCTATCGAGATCGATCGATAGTCGATAGTCGGCCGCTATCGATAAGGTTTTTCGATAGTGAGCATCGATTATGCGCGATGACCATTAAAGTCTATGGGAGAGCAACAACACCTTCATTATTACACCCAAACAAGGGTGGAGAAGCTGAATTAAAATCCACAACAGTCAAATGGTACGTGCTACATCTTTAGGCAACACACTTTGGTTATAAAGGACCATGGACATGGATATTTGCGGCCCCTTTGGGCCGGTGCTTACTAGTCCATGTGTCGGTGGTGAGATGGACTTTTCCGGACACAAAATGCAGACAACGCGCTTGAAATTTTAGGGTGACACGTGGCTGGCCAGGGCAGGGACGGCTTTTTCGCAAAGAAATGCCTGCCCAGCATCTGGTATTGGGGGCAAGCGAGGGCCATGACGTGGCGGAACCATCTGTGTCCACCAGACGGAAAGGGCAACAATTTCCAAGGCCAAAAGCCTGGCAATGCCGACTTCAGGCTTTTGGCTTTGGGATGGTTGGGATTTAAAGTGTTTCTTTGCTCCCAAACCTGGAAGACAGAAGGCTGGCTGCTAGACTGGCCGCTGTACGGCGTGCAGGTCGTCAAAACTGGCGGAAGGAGAAGGGGGTAGGATGGGTCTTGGTGGTGCTGGTGGTACTCGGGCGACGGTGGAGGCTGAAGCGGAGGGGACCCCTGGACAGAGGGTGTGACAGTGGTTGGGGCCCAGGTCGGCTGGCCTTTTTTGGCCAAGTGTTCCCTCCATTTAAAAATCAGCATTCGCTCATGGACTAACTTTTGGTGGTGGTTAAACTTGGGGTTCTTGCCTTACTTATGGTTTGGGCAAAGGCGGCATTGACATCGCGGGGTGAATCAGAGGTTTCTCAACAAAGGGCCCCCCAGGCTTGAGGGGCCCCTGGATTTTTTTGACGGAAAAACGAGGACGGGGTTTGCGCTGGCCGTGGCTGGGGAATCATATCAAGGGATTTCTCGACCCCTCTCCCTTTTTGTGGGGGGGACCCTATTGACACTACCCCATCGTTTCCTCCTGCCCATGATGAAGCGCTGCAAGCAAATTCTGCGGAAAAGACCAGGTGGATCCGCAAGTCATCATCATCATCACAACAAGGTACTTGGTCGCCCGACTTTCTGCACCCAAAGCGGGGGTAAAACAAGGGGCACTGCAAGGGTTGCGACCGCCCGGGTTTTTTCCCGATTACCGTCTTCCTTCCCCTCCTTGGGGGCCCCGAAAAGGGGCTTTCAAGCAGAAAAATAATCCTCTTGATCTTTTAAATCCCTTTGCCCCCAAAACCACATTTTTGTCTCAAAGAGGTCTTAGACAATGGATTTTCATCAGTGATGGGTACACGATTTACATTTGGGCTGCTTCATGTTGGACGATGCTATGATGCTGATAGACATTTTGGCCTTTTACTGGAGGACGGGGGGTAAGAGCTAGATGCAGGTTTCATTAACCCTGAAGGACGTTTGCGCGATGATGTTACTTAGATTACAGGGCCCCGACCCGCGATGAAAGGTGACGGTCCTGCAATGAAAGATCCACTGGGATGGGGGTTGTCGCCAGCACTGAAAAGGGGACCTTCTCTCGTCCCTCCCATGTGATTCCCCCCTCTTTGCTCGCTTACACCTGCATTTCGTCCCTGTTCGAAAAATAAAAAAATTTAGAAAGGGATGGGGAATAGTTTTGGAAAGTCTCTTATTAAAAGACGGCAAATACGCTTTCTCAAAACCCCCTAATCAAAACAAAATTGCTGGATTCAAATTTTAACGCAAGGTGTCTTCAACAAATCTGGATGGGGAAAAGTCCAAAAAACAGTATTTTTTTTTTTGGTATAATAAACGGTATTTTTTGCACCTTTCAATTCACTGTGGGGAATTTTTTAGAATTGTGTTTTAGATTTACGTAGATGCTGCTCAATGAACAGTTGGGTGCGCAAAAGTCAAAAAAAAAGTAAAAGTTATGTTTTTATATTATAAAGGGATTTTTTTCACCTTTCAATTCACCTGTGGTGAATATAGAATTGCTGTTTTAAGATTTACGTAGATGCTGCGTCAATGAACAGTGCTGGGTGCGCAAAAGTCAAAAAACACGTAACTGTTATTGTTTTGATATAATAAACGTATTTGTTTGCACCTTTCAATCACCTGTGGTGAATATAGAATTGCTGTTTTAAGATTTACGTAGATGCTGCGTCAAGAACAGTGCTGGGTGCACAAAAGTCAAAAAACACGTAACTGTTATGTTTTGATATAATAAACGGTATTTTTTGCACCTTTCAATTCACCTGTGGTGAATATAGAATTGCTGTTTTAAGATTTACGTAGATGCTGCGTCAATGAACAGTGCTGGGTGCGCAAAAGTCAAAAACACGTAACTGTTATGTTTTGATATAATAACGGTATTTTTTGCACCTTTCAATTCACCTGTGGTGAATATAGAATTGCTGTTTTAAGATTTACGTAGATGCTGCATCAATGAACAGTGCGGGTGCGCAAAAGTCAAAAAACACGTAACTGTTATGTTTTGATAAAAATAAACGGGTATTTTTTGCACCTTTCAATTCACCTGTGGTGAATATAGAATTGCTGTTTTAGTTTTACGTAGATGCTGCGAAATGAACAGTGCTGGGTGCGCAAAAGTCAAAAAAAACACGTAACTGTTAGTTTTGATATAATAAACGGTTTTTTTTTTGCACTTCAATTCACCTGGGGTGAATATAGAATTGTGTTTTAAGATTTACGTAGATGCTGCGTCAATGAAACAGTGATGGGTGCGCAAAAGTCAAAAAACACGTAACTTTTTATGTTTTGATATAATAAACGGTATTTTTTGCACCTTTAAATTTTCAACTGTGGTGAATATAGAATTGCTGTTTTAAGATTTACGTAGATGCTGCGTCAATGACAGTGTGGGTGCGCAAAAAGTCAAAAAACACGTAAACTGTTATGTTTTGATATAAATAAACTGTATTTTTTGCACCTTTCAATTCACCTGTGGTGAATATAGAATTGCTGTTTTAAGATTTAGTAGATGTGCGGTCAATGAACAGTGCTGGGTGCGCAAAAGTCAAAAAAACGTAACTGTGAAGTTTTCGTACGATACCGGTATTTTTGGAAACAAAAACCTGTGCTGACTAAAGATTGCTGGTTTGTAATTTAAGTGAAAGGTGGATATATAAAACAGTCACGGGTTTAAGGGTAAAATTGAACACCTATCGAAATGTAAGATAATAAAAGGGGGTTTTTTCAGCTAACAAAGAGCCCTTTTCTTTTACTAGAAATTATGTTTATCCAATATAAGTTGGGGCCCCCAAATTCCCAGGAAATATTTCAATAGAAACTGTTAAAAATAAAGATTTCCACTAAATGTCTACACAAGTTTGGTGAATTTTATCCAGTGTTCTTTATAGATAGAGTTTGTCGGTTCCCCCGCCCCCCCCCCCCCCCGCTCCCACCGGTGCATTTACAGGGGTTTAGATTTGCTTTAAAATTCTTAGGACTACAAAAAATGTTCAAACCCCAATTAACTAAATTGGAAAGGTACAGCTAAAGAGGGGTTTTTCTTGTGCAGAAATGACTAATTTCGCTGAGTGTTTTCCACAGGCAGAACGGGGTCTATCCCTATGAGCCCTGAGGGGACACTGAGGCTGAAAAGGGAAAACGCTGTTCTATGAAAAAATGAGGTCATGTGATTTTTCCAGAATCGCAACCTTAAAACACCCCAGTCTGAGTCGCACACACATCTCCCCCTGCCTATTCTGTAATTGATTTGCGGGCGCCAATTACAGGAAGCGCCAAAAAGGCGCGATCTTAATAGATGATCCCCAAAGATTTTAACCTTAATTATGATGATCTGGAAAATTTTCGTCACCATAAAAACCTTGCCGATTTAAAATTTTTGTCGATAAAAATTGTCAACACTAGTGGTGAATATAAATTTCTTTTTTAAGATTTACGTAGATGCTGCGTCAATAAAACGTGCGGGTGCGAAAATTAAAAAAAAAACCGTAACTGTTATGTTTTGATATAATAAACGGTATTTTTTGCATTTTTTCAATTACCTGGGGGGAATATAGAATTGCTGTTTTAAGATTTACGTAGATGCGCGCCCCAAAACATGCTGGGTGGCAAAAGAAAAAAAAAACACGTAATGTTTTTTTTTTGATAAAATAAACGGTATTTTTTGCATTTTCAATTCCCCTGTGGTGAATATAAATTGTTTTTTTAAGATTTATGTAGATTGCGTCAATGAACAGTGCTGGGTGCGCAAAAGTCAAAAAACACGTAACTGTTATGTTTTGATATAATAAACGGTATTTTTTTGCACCTTTCAATTCACCTGTGGTGAATATAGAATTGCTGTTTTAAGATTTACGTTGATGCTGCGTCAATGAACAGTGCTGGGTGCGCAAAAGTCAAAAAACACGTAACTGTTATGTTTTGATATAATAAACGGTATTTTTTGCACCTTTCAATTCACCTGTGGTGAATATAGAATTGCTGTTTTAAGATTTTACGTAGATGCTGAGTCAATGAACAGTGCTGGGTGCGCAAAAGTCAAAAAAACACGTAACGTGATGTTTTCCGTACGATACACGGTTTTTTGGCAACAAACAACCTGTGCTGACTACAAGATTGCTGGTTTGTAATTTTAAGTGCAAGGTGGATATATCAACAGTCACAGTGTAATGGGTAAAAATTGAACACCTATCTGAAATGTATACTGAATAATAAAAGTGGAGTTTTGCAGCTAATAAAGAGACTGCAGTTACTAGAAATTATGTTTATCCAATATAAGTTCAGGCTGCCCAATATCCAGGAAATATTTCAATAGCAAACTGTTAATAATAAAGATATTCCACTACAATGTCTACACTAAGTCTTGGTGAACTTTATCCAGTGTTCTTTATAGATAGAGCTTGTCTGTGTTCGCCCGCCACCCCCCCCACCCCCGCTCCCACCTCTGTGAATTTATATCGGTAGATGCTGCTTTAAAATTCTCTAGCTAACTACAAAAAATCTTCAATTCCTAATCTAACTAAATTGGAAGGATCACAGCTAATAGTAGAGGTTTCTCTGTGCAGAAATAGACTAATTTCGCTGAGCTGTTTGGCCACAGGCAGAGCGCAGGTCCTATCCCTATGAGACGCTGAGAGACACTGAAGCTGAAACAAGAAACGCTGTTCTATGTAAAACGAGGTCATGTGATTTTTCCAGCCAATCGCAACCATACACATCCCAGTCATGACGTCGCACACACATTCTCACCCTGCTCTATTCTGTAATCTCATTTTTTGGCCGCCAAAATTACAGGAAGCGCCGAAAAAGGCGTGATCTTAATAGATGATGCACAGATTTTAACCTTAATTATGGCATGATCTGGAAATTTCGATCACCATAAAAACCTTGCCGATTTCAACTTTGTCGATAAAAATCGCTCAACACTACTAGTAACTAATTTTGGATAAATTGTGTTCTAACTAAACAAAGCTGAATGTTTTTAGTGTAAAATTGATCGTTATATTACAAATATATATATGGGTACTAAAGTTTGAATAATGATAATTTCCATGTTATTTGATTGCTATATTTTTAACACTAACATTATTTGAGAGGAACATAATTCTGCACAGCAAGATTGGTTTTATGCTACAAACACCTGGCTTTACCTTGTTTATCTAAAAGTCATGCATTTACAAAATAAATTAACTGTACTGATGCATAAAATCCTAATCCTAATACTTAATGGTAGCATTTATAAAGCCAGTGTTTTTTTAAATCAATCATTCTAAACCTTTAGCAACATACAATATGCACATTAAAAATGCACGTGAAATTAATTCTACATAGTAAACAGTTGTGAAAACTTATAGAACTAATTATTTATCCCCAAAAACAATTTTACTGCTATAGTTAAATAGACTAATTAGTACAACCTAGCTCATTATTGAAAAGATTTCTCCATAGATAATTGATTAATAAATTTTTTTAGTAACTTGCAATGTTATTTCCCATCAAAAAAAAGGAAGAAGGTAAAGGGTAAACATTACTCATAATTGCAGAGTAGACTAAACATGTGAACATGGAACCATATATGTTAAAGGGGTTTTGCCACGATCTCATTTCATACCTCCTGCATCCATCTCTTCAGCTCTGTGTGCTCAGAATAGGGCGTGTGTGATTTGTTTGAATTGCAGACCATGTGACTCAGCAGGATGACATCCCCATGCCTTTCCTCTCCTCAGTCAAAGAAAGGTCTGTTTATGTAAAGCATTGTGAGTAGCTGAGAGATAAAATTTCTGCCTCACAGCACAAGGGTCCTAGTTTCAAATCCCTGCAGGAACCAAACCTGTGGGTTTTTTCTCTCTTTATCAATGCACATACCTCAATGAGCTTTCTTTTTTATTCATTTGCACTGTTTGACTAATTACTAAGGAGGACAGAGGACGGCAGTAGAATGACAGCACCTGTGGTTTGAACACTCAGTAGCTGCCTGAGAGGAGAGGTGATGTCTGAACATGTGCGACCAGGACTGAGGAGCTCTCACCCCTGGTCGTATCCCCTGGAGATGAGCTGTAAACAATGGATCACTAAGGGAGCAGCTAAAACAAAAACGGTGCAGAATTTTTAATAATAATGAATGGTGAAAATGTTTGTTATTTCACTTGCAAGCTTCCCACGTAAATTTTACTTCATGGCAAAACCCGTTTAATAAAACGTGTAGTTTACTACATGAAATTAATCATGTTCAGTAATTAATATCAGTAATTAATAGGCTTCTGTCACTTATATAAATAATAATTTCAGTCTTCTTTTTAAAATAAGTTTTCTAATGTATACTATGATTCATACTGAAGTGAATTTCTACACATTCTAATAAACATTGATATCCGACCACAATTCTGATTCCAGGGCAGCCAAACCCTACTATACATTAGGCCTACATTCCACATATGGCTGACATCTAAAACAGCCCCTCACAGTTTTACTTAGATCCTGCCTCCAGGGTTGAGACTTCGCACAGTCCAAGCTTTCTTGGTTCCCCTCCATACTTATGCCACTCACAGCCTCCATCAGCTCCCCAGAACTAATCCATCCATTGGAGAACAGTGCTCTCAGCCTATGCAGTTTCAGAGACAGTCTACACAGAGTTTCACAAGCTGTCATTTTCCACATTTGTAGTGCCTCAGAACAAGGGTACTTTGGACTGTGGACATTCACCCTATTGCTACTATGCAAAGCTATCATGATCTTGCTATCTTGCTACCATGGTTTATACTGTTATGTACTTCTATATTGTTTTGCATTGTTAAACCCAGCTTTAATTGTTTATTATAATCTTTTCTGCTAATTTGCACTGTGGGAATGATTTACACATAGCCAGCTAATACTGAGAGATTCTGAAATTTGCTACCAATGGACTGAGAAGTTGGTAACTTTCCACTTTGCTAGAAGATGCACAATTGATTTTTAGAGTGAAAAACTCAGACAGTGATCTTTGCACAGTCTGGGAAAGATGCTGAGCCATTCTTTCAGAACGAAATGGAAGCACTATACAAATGTATAAGGGACTAAAATTGTAACAATGTTTTTGTAAGGACTGTGCATCTTCATTTTGACCCTCCCATTAAAATATACAAGATCATCTAGAAACTGTATAAAAGGATAGCACCCAAAGTCCTCAGGTGTTCTGCAGATAGATACCAGTGGTTAGCAGAAGAAACATTGCCAGACTGCCTGTGTGAACAGAAGACAATTTCTGAGATTGAAGAAACAAAGCCACAGATCCTAGGTCACCAGTCCATTAACCAGGAAGCCAGCCAGATGACTGAACCACAGACCCTGGGACAAAAGTGCTTTTACCAGCATACCAGCCTTCTGAGAGAGAGAGCAAAGAGCTTTTTTCTAGCATGGAGGAGACTGAAGAAGCCACTCGGTGTTTTGCCTATGTTGCGTTGCACTTGAGTTCCTCCATTAAAGAAGTGCACTAGTTTCCTGCAAACCCCTGACTCTCTGGACTGTTTTCCCATTGGGGTGCGCCACATTAATAACCCTCTATAGAGCAATAACATGTGGTGAAACCTCAATGATGTCCAGGGAATCCAGCATAGAGTTTAGAGCACCCCAAACATGGGTACTCCACTTGCACTTTTGTATCTGACACATGATGCTTGAATGTATTGATTTAATTTGAGTTTTATCTTTTTCTTGCATTGCTGGTTCTTTGGATTATTCTGTGCTGTTCTCATATCACCCAGAGTATTTTCCATGCGATCCTGGAGTCATAATTTTGCATATTGGTGAGCTGGCTGCCTTTCTTTTTGGACTACAGCTCCTAGTTTAATCTGACCATTGAAAAGAAACCATTTTTGCTAAAAGCTACTGTGACAAAAAGCTGAAATAGGTTAAACTTTGTTGCTTCTGATGTAAATAGGTAAATGTTACAAGGCAGTAAAGGGGAAAGGTTATAGATGGTGTATATATTTCTCACGCATAGTGAGGTACTCCAAGTATTACACAGAATTAGACAGTAAACAGGGCTTGATAAGTACACAGGGCTTGACGAGCTGGTGTCACACAAGCTGTGTGAGCCTGATCTATACCTCTTTACTTACAATAGAATGTATCTATATGTCAGCTGTCAGTAAGAAGTTAAAATAATGAAGCAACAAACAAACAGAGCACTAACAGCAATTTGAATAATGGCTATAACTATCTGTCTGGTCAGGTGGAGGAAAAGAGAAAAAAAGAGACCAAACAAGCAGTATTAATTAAACACATAGGGTGACATGTATGAATCCTGGTGCTCATAGGCCAGTTCTAAATAGCTTTAAGGTAGTTTAGAATGTGCCAGAATGTATTTACCTGTTCTTCTGCTGTTCAAACATATAGGAGCATTGTAGTGTCACTACGACAACTCAGGCTCAGACAGACAACCTTTAACCTTGTCTGGCTGTTCTAAATGTAATGCGCCTAGGTTTAACGTCAAAGATTAAGAAATGTTCCTATTCCTATGAAAGTTTTGCGATGCCCCCAGAACAACCCCACATCTTTGATGCATTAAAAATTGTCTTTGGCGCATTACAAAGGCACTTATCACGCTAAAGTTTGGAGTGCATCTGTTCATACGTTCTATTTGGCTTAAAGTATACCAGAAAACTGGTGCAGTCCCGTTCATACATGTCGCCCATAGTGAGCAATTGCAACAGCTAGCTACAGTATACAGGATCCAGTAAAGTTGTAATTCAAAATGGAATTAGAATGGACAGAAAGACTTCAACCTTTAACCCCTTACTGACATTGGACGTATGGGTACGTCCTAATGCCGGTAAGGGGCATTGCCGCCAGGTATCAGCTGCTAAGTGCAACTAACACTTGGCAGTTACAGCACTGCAGTTACCTCTGAGATGCCGCGGCAAAGATGACTGCGGCATCTAAATAAATGCAACGCACCGTTCCTCACTCAATCAGGGTGTCCACGGCAAAATCGCGGGCTCCCAATTGGTTAACATGGCATTTGGAAGCGGTGTGAAGGCTTCCATTACCGCCATGTTTTCTTTGTACACCCTAATGCATTGTATTACAATGAATTAGGCTGTATAAGTGATCGCGCCCCCTGTTGGTAAAGAACCCTAAGAGGACTCAAAGTTAAAGTTAAAAAAAAAATGTTTCAAAGTATAAAAAAAAAAAATAAAATATTAAAAGTTCAAATTACCCCCATTTTGCCATCTTACAAATAAAAAATAATAAAGAAGTTACACATATTTGGTATCGCCGCACCTGAAAAAGTCTGATCTATTAAAATATAACATCACTTATGCCATACGCTGAACACCGAAGTAGAAAAAAAAATCCAAACAACAAAATTGCGGGGTTTTTTATCATTTCACGACCCTTAAAAATTTGAATAAATGTAAATCAAAAAAGTCGCATGTATTCCAAACTGGTATCAGTTTGTATTTCAGAAATACAAAGTGTTTGAAATTTTTTTTATGGTACCAAAACATAACGAAAACCGTACACGTGTGATTTTGCCAGATTCATAGCAAGCTGTAGAATACAAACAACACATTATTTTTACGGAAGATTGAACGGCACAAAAGCAAATCACCCACAAACATGGTGCAAGTATGTTTTTTTCACATTTTGCCCTACTTAGAATTTATTTGCAGTTTCACAGTATATTCTATGGTACGATAAATGACACTGTTAGAACGTATATCTTGTCCCGCAAACTAAAAGCCCTCATTTGTCTATGTAAATGAAAAATAAAAAAAGTTATGGCTCTGAGAAGGTGGGGTGGGAAAAATGAATGTTAAAAAGAAAATAGGCCTCAGCGCTAAGGGGTTGATCATGAGAATATTATGGTCAGGGACATAACTACCGTCATAGCAGCTGGCGCATCATTCCTAAAAACACCCTGGCCCTCTGTTCTGAGCATTCAGAGGTATGTCTGCGTGCGCCTTTAGTGAAGCAGAGCGTCACCGGTGCCATGCTCCACTATTCTGGCTAATAGGTCTAAGGAACTAGGCAACAGACGTACTGGGGATCGACCGTGCGTCATCAGGCAAGCAGTGTGATGATGTCATATCATTACACCATCTGTGACGGGCTTCAGAAGAATCAGATTTTCGGAGGAATGGAAATAGGTGAGTTTATTTTTTCATCTAATGGCACCCTGCCTATCGACCTACTGCCTACCTGGGGTCAATCTACCTAACTGGGACCTATCTACCCACCTGCGGTCTAACTACCCATTACCTACCTACTTAGAGCCAATATGCCCACCTAGCTATGGAGTACATATGTGGGGCCCATCTACTACCTACCTACCCAGGGACTAACTGCTCCCTACCTACTTGGGGCATATCTACTGCCTACCTAGGGCCTAACTTCTGCCTACCTACCTGTGGTCTACCTACCTACCTGAGGCCAATCTACCTACCTACTTACCTGGGACCAATCTACCTACCTATCTGCTACTTACCTACCTGTGGCCAATCTACCTACCAATGGCCTACCAACCTAACTGGGACCAATCTACCTATCTACTACCTAACTACCTGGAGCCAATCTACCTACCTATATACTACCTACCTGGGGTATATCTACTGCCTACCCACCTGAAGCCTTCCAACCTACCTAGGGCCTACCAGCTATCTGGAACCTACCTACCTGGGACCTTGCCCATTTACCTGTCTACCTAGGGCCTTGCATACATACCCACCTGAAGGCAATAGTTGTAACACACTCTTCATGGGGTTAATCCCCTGTCTCTCACCATCCCTCTATGAGAAATGTGCCCTAACTTTTCCCCGTCCCCCCCCCCTCCAAAACCCCCAAGGGAAATTTGTAAAACCCAGCTGGAAAGACAACAGTGAGGGAGGTTCTGGAAAAAAATGAGGATTCTAAGAAAAATTTATTTTTTATTTGGGAAAAACCGAAAGGGAAAAGAAAAGACCAAAGGTTTTAAAAACCGTTTGAGAAACCAAATGTATTTTTTTACTAGATATACTTTACAGTAATCCCAAATGTATAGAAAAAACCTATAGCCCCTGGGATCTAAACCCCTATATGGTCAAAGTATGGTAGTAATAAACATTTTTGGGGAGCCTGTGTACATGGGAATTTTCCACTATAAAATTTACGTATGGAGGCAAAATATGGTCTCAAACCGTGTCCCCCGGTTAAATTTCCCCATTTTGGGCACTGTATGAAGGTAAAAAACGTCTGCGAACCTGTGTAAAAAAAGGGAATTTCCCCTAAAAAGGGCACTGTATGGGGGTAAAAATTTTCAGTCTGCAGAACTTGTGTCACTGTTAACCATCCCCTATTTGCCCCACTTTTAAATTTGGGAATTTTAAAAAAGGGGGGGCACTGGGTGGTTTTTGCATGCTGGTTTTTGGGAAATAGGGCCCTTTTTTCATTTGCTCATAATTTAAAGGAAACCCGCTATCTTTTTCCCATAAAAGCACAAAGGCCCATAAAAACGCCTTTCTGCTGGGGGTTGTGGGATCCACCCGCCCTTGAGCTGTAAGTGTGGCTTTGTTTTTTGTGGGGGGTTTATGTCCCCCCCTTTTTTTTGTGGGTTTTTTTTTTTATTGTGTAGGGGCTCGCAAGAAATGAGGAGCCCTTTCCCCTTGGCTTGCGACTTGCTACTGTAGGTACTGATAACTAATACCCCTTTTTTTTTTATATTTTTCCCAGCAAAGTTATTTTCCTTTTCCATAAAATACTGGGGAGCTTTGGGTAAAAAGTTTTTGTGCAGTGCACCCTTTTTTGTCCCGGGCAAACTTGGGCCCCAAAATTTTTTTTTTTTTTTTTGGGGGGTGATATAAGCTGAAACCCAGCTTTTTGTAACTGTATGAAAAAGGCGTTACCCTTTGTATCGCTTTAAACTATATGCAAATTTTTCACGGTAAAACCCTTTTCATTTTTGCATCTCCCCCCTGCATTTTACTGTGGGTTTTGCATGCCCGGTTGTGGAAAAGCCCTAGACATTTGTCCCTAAGTTTAAAGGCACTGCTATCTTTTTCCCCTGGGACACAAGGGCCAAGGGCCCCGCTGCTGGGATTCGTGTATCCACCGCCATTGACTGTAAGTGTGGCTTTGTAGTTTTGTGGTGATTTTTGTCCCAATTTTTTTGGGGGTTTTTTTTTTGATAGTGTAAAGGGGCTTTTGCAAGAAATGAGGGGCCCTTTTGGGTTTGGGTTGCCAGCTGGTTTCTGTAGCTACTGTTTCAACTAAAACCTTTATATTTCGATATTTCTCCCAGCAAAAGTTTTTTCTTTTGGCCCAAAAAACTGGGGGCTTAGGGAAACCCAAAATTTTTGTGGGGTGCCCTTTTTAAAATGCTGGGCAGCTTTCCACAAAATTTTTTATTTTTTTTTGTGGGTGAAATAAGCTGAAACCCAGCATGGTGTATCTAGAACAGAATGGCGTTTACCCTCTGTATCGTCTTTATTCCATATGCAATTCTCATCAGTATTGTTGCATTTTTAGCAGTCTCCAGTGTTTAATGTGTTTTTTTGCATGCTGGTGTGAATTGTACCTAGAGCATTTGCTCATTAATTAACGGCACTGCCATCTTTTCCTATGGCAGCATAAGGGCCATAGAAGCCTGCTGCTGGTAACTATCAGCCAATGAGCTGTAAGTGTAGCTGTAGATTTTTGGTAAATTATGTCCCATTTTGTGTTTTTTTTTTCTGAATGATAGTTTAGGGACTCGCTATACATGTGGTGCCTTGCCTTTGGCTTGCGCGCTTGCGTTACTGTAGCAACTGTATCAACTAATACATCATAATCTGATATTTTTCCCAGCAAGTTTTTATCTTTTTGCCCAAAAATACTGCGGAGCTTAGGGTACAAGTATTTTGTGGTGCGTGCACCTTCTAATGCTGGGCGGCTTGCCCACAAACTTTTTTTTTGTTTGTGGTGATATAAGCTGACCCCAGCATGGTGTATCTGTAAAGATGGCGTTACCCTCTGTGTCGCTTTATCCATATGCAATTCTCATCAGGTATTGTTGCATTTTTTAGCAGTCTTCCCTGTTTATAATGTGGTTTTTTCAAGCTGGTGTGAATTTGTACCTAGAGCAATTTGCTCATTAATTAACGGCTCCTGCCATCTTTTGTACCCATGCAGCATAAGGGCCATAGAAGCCTGCTGCTGGTACTATCAGCCATTGAGCTGTAGTGTATATTTGTCGTTTATTTGGAAATTATGTCCCCATTTTTTGTGGTTTTTTTTTTGTTGATAGTGGTAGGGGACCTCGCAAGACTTGAGGACCCTTGCCGTTGGCTTGCGAGCTTGGCGTTACTGTAGCTACTGTATCAACTAATACCTCATAATTTGATATTATTCCCAGCCATGTTATCTTTTTGCCCAAAAATACTGGGGAGCTTAGGGTACAAGTATTTTTGTGCAGTGGCACCTTCTAAGTGCTGGCGTCTGCCCACAAACTTTTTTTTTTTTTGTTTGTGGGAGAATATAAGCTGACACCCAGCATGGTGTAATATGTACAGATGGCGTTACCCTCTGTAATCGCATATCCCATATGCAATACTCATCAGGTAATTGTTTGCATTTTTAGCAGTCTTCCCATGTGTTATAATGTGGTTTTTTGCAATGCTGGTGTGAATTGGTACCTAGATGCATTGCTCATTAATTAACGGCCTCTGCCATCTTTTCCCATGCAGCATAAGGTCCATAGAAACCTGCTGCTGGTATCTATCAGCCATTGAGCTGTAAGTTAAGCTTTGTAGTTTTTTGGTAAGTTAAATGTCCCATTTTTGTGGTTTTGTTTTTGTTGATAGTGTAGGGACTCGCAAGACATGAGGAGCCTTGCCGTTGGCTTGCGAGCTTGTGTTACTGTAGCTACTGTATCAACAAATACCCTCATAATTTGATATTTTTCCCAGAAAAAAGAAAATAAAAGGGGGGGGGGGGGGGGGGCGGGGGGGGGGGGGGGGGGGGGGGGGAGGGGAGGGGGGGGGGGGGGGGAAAAAACGGGAAGGGGGGGGGGGGGGGGGGGGGGGGGGGGGGGGGGGGAATAAAAAAAAAAAAAAAAAAAAAAAAAAAAAAAAAACAAAAAAAAAATTTAAAAAACATTTATCTTTTTGCCCAAAAAATACTGGGGAGCTTAGGTTACAAGTATTTTGTGCAGTGCACCTTCAAGTGCTGGCGGCTTGCCCACAAACTTTTTTTTTTTGTTTGTGGGTGATATAAGCTGACACCCAGCAGCTGGTGTATCTGTACAGAATGGCGTTACCCTCTGTATCGCTTTATCCATATGCCAAATTCTCATCAGGTATTGTTGCAATTTTTAGCAGTCTTCCCCATGAGTTATAATGGGTTTTTTGCTTGCGGTGTGAATTGGTACCTAGAGCATTTGCTCATTAATTAACGGCACCTGCCATCTTTTCCCATGCAGGCATAAAGGCCATAGACCTCTGCTGCTGGTATCTATCAGCCATTGACTGTAAGTGTACTTGTAGTTTTTTGGTAAATTATGTCCCTTTTTGTGGTTTTGTTTTTAGCTGTGAGGAGACTGTAAAAGACAGCAAGGGTTCATGACAACCACCAGGATCCATTTACTCACTTATCTTAAGAAGTTTCGCATTGTCAATGTTTTGAGGTCTGTACAGTGAGATACAACAATAATCATGGTCCTCTTGGAACAGAATGTGACTTCTAAGCGGCATTTCTACCCTTCAATTTTAATAGTGGCTGAGAAGTCATATTTATAATTTTTTGGGTCCATGTTGCTGTGAGATACAGCTATAATTATGGTCGTTTGGAAAAGAAATGTGGCTTCTAAGTGGCATTCTCACCCTCACAATTTTTATAGTGGCTGAGAAGTCATATTTATAATTTTTTTTCTTTGGGGTCATGTAGCAGTGAGATACAAGCAATTATCATGTGCTTTGTAACAGAAATGTGGCTTCTAAGTGTGCATTCTCCCTCACAATTTTTAACAGTGCTGAAGAATCATTTTATAATTTTTTGGGTCATGCTGCTTTGAAATGCATCACACTACAGTCCAAATATAAAAAAATGTTGTTTCTAACAGACATTTGTTCTTCACCATTGACCAAATGGTGGCTTCAAGGGTCATGCTTTGAATTTTTGGGGGCATTTTTTTGCTGAGACATGCAGCTATACTAGAGGTCCTATTCTAAAAAATGTTGTTTCTAACTGACATTTGTTCTTCACAAATGTCAAGAGTGGCTCAAAGGGTGATGCAGGTGGCTGTCAGAAACAGAATAGGAGGCACTGTAATGGACACATAATGCAAAATGACTTGTTTTTTTGCAAGATCTTTAACATAGCTATCAATCCTGTATTGAGACAACCCATTTAGTACAATTAAAAAAAGAGAAACAAAGACATGGTGGGGATTCCATCCTAATTTTAAAAATGTGGTTTTCTAGAATTAAAGTAACTAAAAACTTGCATGTACAAAAAGCTGTTAAAAAAATTCCTCTAGAATTGTACAAGGATGTACAGGAAAACTTGACCAGATGTAGTTATTCAGAGGACACGGAGTATGGAGCACGGACAGAGAACAAATACAGAGACCATTTCCTCCAGCACGTTGAGTTAAAATGAGAAAAAGAATGCCAAGAAGAATGGGCACCTGGGTAACAGAGCGTTAACCACCAGAATTTCCAAGTGAAGCTCAATTGGTCCACATTCATACAGAGGGGCAAGCGCTACCCAGGTATTGATGTGTACAAGGAAGCTGGAGTCTCACACTTCGCTTCCCGCACTCTGTTCAGCACGACAGTATTTCGTTGCTAGCCGTCACAGGCATTTTAACCTGCGGTTAATAGATGACGGACGCTCACCTGTGGGGGGGGGGGGTTTGGGGGGGGGGGGGGGGTGCTTGTGCAACGCGGGGGGGGGGGGGGGGGGGGGGTGGGGGGGGGTGTCAAACACCGGGTGGGGGGGGGGGGGGGGGGGGGGGGGGGGTAGGGGCGGGGTGGGTGAGCGGGGAGGGGCGGGGGGGTGGTATGGGGGGGGTGGGGGGGGCGCGGGGGGGTGGGGTGGTTGGGCGGCGGGCGGGGTGGGGGTTGGGTATTGGGAGTTGGGGAACATAGGAATGGGTTAGGATTGGGAATGGTTTATGTTTATGGTGGTTGTAAGAATCCTTTTTTCCAGCAATTTTTAAATGTGGGGGTCCCATGCCGGTTTGAGGCTCATGCTTGGCCCAGGACATGTAAGCAATGTCCAGGTGAAACTAAAATGGTGGTTGAAAGACTCCTTTTTCCGGCACTTTTTTTAAAATGTGGGGTCATGCAGGGTTTGGTGCTCATGTCTGTGGCCCATGACATATAGACAATGTCCCTTGAAACAAAAATGGTGGTTGAAAGCTCCTTATTTCCGGCACTTTTTTAAATGTGGGGGTCAGGCAGGTTTGGGGCTCATGCTGTGGCCCCAGGACAGATATAGTCAATGTCCAGTGAAACTAAAATGGTGGATGAAAGACTCCATTTTCCGGCACTTTTTTAAATGTGGGGTCATGCCAAAAAGGATTGGGGCTCATGCTGTGGCCCAGGACAGGTATAGTCAATGTCCAGTGAAACTAAAATGGTGGTTGAAAGACTCCTTTTTTCCGGCACGTTTTAATTGTGGGGGTCATGGCAGGTATGGGTCTAATGCAGTGGCCCAGGAACAGGTAAATAGTCAATGTCCAGATGAAACTAAAATGGTGGTTGAAAGACTCCTTTTTCCGGCACTTTTTAAATGTGAGGGGGTCATGCAAGGTTTGGTGCTCATGCTGTGGCCCGGGACAGGTTAGTCCATGTCCAGTGAAACTAAAATGGAGAGTAGAAAGACACCTTTTCCGGCACTTTTTTAAATGTGGGGTCATAGCTGTTTGGGGCTCATGCTCGTTTCCAGGACAGGGATGATTTCAATGTCCAGTTCAAGTAACATGATGGTTCAAATCATACTGCCTTCTGGCACTTTTTAATTTGTGGGTGATGCAGGTTTAAGGGTTTGGAGGCTGGTGGAACAAGACAGGGATAGTTAAATTGTCCTGTGGACTTTTTTTTCTGTGACTATTTAACCTAAGAGTGTTGCCTAAGATTAGCACGTATCCCATTTGACTGTTGTGGAAGTTAATTCAGCTTCTCCATCCTTGTTTTGGGTGTAATATGAAGGTTTGTTGTCTCTCCCATAGACTTAAATGGTCCATCGCGCATAATCGAAGACTCACTAACCGAAAAATCTTATCGATGGCTGCCGTCTATCGACTACGCTCGAACTCGATAGCCAACGCAATCGCTCAACACAAGAGTTTATCCCAAGACTGTGACCTGCTGCCTAGATTTTATTTGGGTTCCACACTACTGAGAAAGAAAAGGCAGGGAAAGGTCCCTGGTGTTTTTGTTAGCAGAGCGGGAGTGCTGTCCCGGGAGAGGAGTAAATAGTTTGTCCAACTGCGAAGAGATAGTTACTGGAAGCCCAAACTGCTGAATGTTTTCAATTGGTGCTGTGGTATATAGAAAAGAGGAAAGGACCTCGAACAATCCCTGTGGAACCCCAACAGGAAGAGAAGAGTAAAAGGTAGAACCTGCAAATGTGAGACACTGAAGAGCGGTCATAGAGGTAGGAATTGAGAACCATGCAAGAGAGGTGTCCAGGAGACCAATGGTGCTGAAGCATGCTGATGAAGAAGTTGATGATCAACAGTGACGAAATGCTGCAGAGAGATTCGCAGAGAAGCCAACAATTAGTAGTTGCCCTGAGAATTAAGCATGAGGAGATCGATTGGAAACTTTAGTTTAGAGCAGTTTTTCTTTGAGTTGTAGGTGCGGAAACCTGATTGTAGAGGATCGAGAAGATAGTTAGAAGAGAGATAGCTGATTAGGCTAGAAGTAGCCCAAGGCGTTCCAGAGTATAAGATGAAAGGTCCAGGTTAGAGACTGGTCGTAGTTGGGCAGCGCAGGATGTCCAGAGAGGGCTTTTTTCAGTAAACTAAGTTATAACAGCGTGTTTAAAGAAAAGATGGAAAGATCCCAGTGGGAGAGAAAGAGGTTACAGATTGCGGTTATGTGAGAGAAGACAGCTGGAGAAATGGACTGGACAAGTATGGGAGGGAATGGGGTCATAGAGCAAGTGGTGGGACGCGCAGACAGCAGAAGCCTGGACCTTTCTTCTTCTGTCGACGGGGTCAAGATGCCTGATAGTAAGCTGAGGGATGTGCGGGGATGGGAACCAGGTGGGAGCTGCTTTGGGTTTTGAGATTAGATGTTTTGTCGGATTCTGTCAATTTCTCTTTGAAATGAGTGGCCAGGCTCCCTCCAACAGAGGTCAGTGAACCGTGAGCCTGAGCTTTAGGCCCTGAGAGGTGAGTGGAATGTGTCAAACAGACTTTTAGGGTTTGTTGTGTAAGGTTGAAGATGAGGGAGGTGTAATATATTTTTTTTGGCACAATGCAGGGCGGAGTGGTATGTCCTTCGAGCATAAATTTGTAGTGGAGAAAGTCTGCAGGTAGCCTTTGACTTTCTCCACAGACGCTCAGCATACCTGAACATCCTGCAGAAAGCTAGTCGAGTGTGTGCCAAGGAAGTCTGACTCTGGTGGTACGGTGTGTAAGTGGTGCAATATTTCCAGGGTGGTTGTGAGAAGTTTCATTATAATGTTTGGAATGCCAGGTCAGGGCAGGAGAGGGAGGGAATGGGAGCAGTGAGGACTATATGGTTTCTGTGGAGTTCCTGGGTATAATGGAGAGTAATTATTTCTGAATAGGATGCCGGACTGGTGTGTCCAGAGATGGTGAGACTTAGTAAAGTGAAGGAGATAAGGGTTTTTGTCAGAGAATATAAAGGAGAGTTAGTGAAGTTAGAGATTGAGGAACGGTTACAGAAAACCAGATCAAAGAGGGTTCCCATCCTTGTGGGTGGGAAGAGTCTGTAAACTGAGATAGCCGAGGTAGAAGTTAAGTTCACATAACAGATTTTAAAAAGGAATACAATGCGGATTACACACGGATTCCAAGTTAAGAATTCTTTAATATATCAACCATTCATTTGTAGTTTCACCCAATTTGAAATAGAGTGAGTGATTTGTCACACCATGGATTTCAATCCAAGGCACAGGAAGGGAAAAAAAATAATGAACATGTTCAGTCTTTTGAGCAGAATTCTCATCAGATTCCACGCTGAGCAGGAGTAATGTGATTGAAATGGGGCCAAACTTTTATCCAAATCAATAAGCAAATACCGCTTCTGTAAAGTAAAAATCCATGGGCTATAAAATCAAGGTATCACCTCGAATTTTCTGCCACGGATTACACATTGGGATTTCTCTGACTGGAAAAGTATGATGTAAGAACATAGCCTTAGAGTTCTGTCTTCCAATCATCCTCCTCTCATGAAGCAGACAACATTATGTTGCTCCTCAAATTTTTAAAATATAACTGCTTTCTTACCTAACCATGTAATATAGGGATCAGAAGGTATCGGTCAGTATGGTAATCTTTATTTTGTACAATACAGTTTATGCAGAGGTTGCAGACTGCCATCATTCTTGTCCACAGAAAAGAGTCACAGCAGCTGGTACACTGAACAGATGAATAAATCCCTTCTCCAGGTTCTTAATATACCTGCACTATTGCCCAAATCTCTGAAGTTCTCCATTGGAAATTTTATGGCCAGGAATAAAATGAAAGGGAACATAATATTCCGCTATGGTGAAAGAACTATAGCATCCTTTTTCACAAAACATAACTGCAAATTTGTGTCATTCTACAGACAATAATTATAATAATCTTTATTTCTATAGCGCCAACATATTCCGCAGCACTTTACAAATTCAAGGGTAAACATACAGACATTACAGATAAAAGTACTTACAAATGAACACAAGTGTGAGGGCCCTGCTCGTGAGAGCTACAATCTAAGCGGGATGTATGGGTGAACATACGGAAAGAAGTGCCAAGTTTACCATGGTCCTGGCATGTTTCATAAATAGGGGTGGTTCATGAAAAATTGATGAACCTGCCACCCAGACAGTACATCAATATACAAATAAGTGCCTGTGAGTGCCCAAGTGCAGGGAGTGACAGATGTGTGTGATAGCAGTTAGTGGCAACATCTATGACAGAGGAATTAATGCATCTTTATATACTTGGTTTTCCCCATTTATTTATTTTATTCTTTTATATAGCTCCATTATATTCCACAATGCTGTACAGAGGTTGCCATTTTTCACATTGGTCCCTGTCTCTATTGGGCCTTATAGTCTATATTTCAGCTTAATCTATCAGTATGTTTTTGGAATGTGGAGAAAATCAGAGGAAACCCATGCAAAAAAGGGGAAAACATACAAACTCCTCGGTGATGTCATCCTTGGTGGGATTTGAACACAAGACCACAGCTCTTTGACCCCTTACCAATACATGATGTACCCATGCGTTATTTGCGGAAAGGGGTTCCCGCAAATTGACATATTGGTACGTCATGCAGAATGTACAGGGCCCGCTCAATCGGAGCATGGAAGCAGCTATGTGTTACAACTGGCCCCATGACCTGTCAGCCATTAACCCCTTAGAGGCCGCAGTCAATCGCGACGGTGGTAGCTAAAGTGAAGACAGAGGGAGGGAGCCGGTCATGGTGATTGACAGGTACAGTACATAGCAGTATGTATTGTAACAGTGATCTAATACATCGCTGAGTAAAGTTCCCTATGGAAAAAAATAGTGATTGAAAAGAAAAACTTAAAGTGAAAATAAGTATAAACACAAAAAGTACACATATTTGGTATCGCTGCATGCATAACGATCTAGCCCACAAATTTTTCACATTATCTAAGTCACAAGATGAATGTCATAAAAAAATCTGACAAAATTGCAATTTTTGTTCATCCCGTAACACATAAAATAGAATAAAAAGTAGTGTTGAGCGATTATTATCGACAAAGTTGAAATCGGCACAGTTTTTTATGATGATCGGATTTTAGAATTCATCGCATAATTTAGGTAAAATCTGTGCCATCTTTCTATTAAGATCGCCCATTTTCGGCACTTCCGTAATTTTGGCGGCCAGCAAATCAGATTACAGAAATAGAGCAGGGTGGAGATGTGGTGTGCGACTCATGTACTGGGATGAGTATGGTTGCGATTGGATGGAAAAATCACATGACCTCGTTTTACATAGAACAGCGTTTTCCTGTTCAGCCTCAGTGTCTCACAGCGTCTCAGAGCAGAAAGGACGTGCGCTCTGCTTCCTGTCCAAACAGCTCAGCGAAATATTATATTCTTCACAGAGAAACCTCTACTATTATCTTGTGAGCCTTTACAATTTATTAGATTAGAGAATTGAAGATTTTATATAGTTTAGGTAGAGAATTTAAAGAGCATCTCCGCTGTAAAGTCCGGAGGGGGGGAGAAAGCGGAGGGGGCCCCCGCAGTCGAACACAGAACAAGCCCTATAAAGAATAGTGGATAAAGTTCACCAAGACTTAGTGTAGACATTGACATAGCTTTATTATTAACAGATTTCTATTGAAATATTTCCTGGATAATGGGCAGCCTGAACTTATAGGAATACACAACTTTTCTAGTAACTGAGGTCTCCTTTGTTAGATGGCAAAACTCCCGTTTTATTATCAGTATACATTTCATATAGTGTTCATTTTCAATTTTGCCCATTCACCTTTGTTGTATATCCACCTTGTACTTAAACCCTTACCGCCGAGCCGTTTTGGCCTCTCTGACAGAGCCCCATTTTTGAAATCTGTCATGTGTCACTTTATGGAGGATAACTTTTTGACACTTTAAACTATCCATGTGAATCTCAGAATTGTTTTTCTCGTGACACATTATACTTAAGATAGTAAGAAATTTTGGTCCAAACATGCTTGTTTATTTGTGAAAAATTCAAAAAATCAGAAAAATTTTAAAAATTATACGCAATTTTTAAACTTCAAAAATTTCTGCATGTAAGACAAAAAGTTATTCCACTCAAAATGTTTATAACTAGGCATCTACCATATGTCTGCTGATGTTTGGCCTAATTTTTAAATGTCTTTTTTGTTTTTTTACGACTTAGGGGGCTTCAAATTTAGTAGTAATTTCAAAATTTTCAACAAAAATTGCAAGACAAACAATTTTTAGACCAGTCCAGTTCTAACTGACTTGTTGAATTTACCTGTATTTAGAAAACCCCATAAATGACCTCAACTAAGTAAACTACACCCCTTAAAGAGATTCAAAACTGCATTAAGGAAGAGTTTATATTAACCATAGGTGATTTCACAAGAATTAAAGCAAAGTGAAGTGAAGATTTCAAAATTATTACTTTTTTTGCAGATTTCAATTTATTATGCATTATTCACAGAATACGTAAATGTGATCAGAAGGTAAATGCAAATTAATATTGATATCTCCCCAGATTCTTCCGTTTTCAGAGATATCCCATATTGGCCCTAGTCAGCATTATTTGCTTACAACACTAGCCCCAGAATAGGAGGAGCACCTTAACTGGACTCTGGGGGTCTCCATTTTCAATTACGATTTTTATTTACGGGCCATTTCAGTTTTGCGACACCCTAATGTGCCTAAAAATTAATAACTCCCCTAAAAATACCCAAATTGGAGAACTACACCCCTTAAGGAATATATCCAGGGGGTGTAGTGAGTATAATCGACCCCACAGATGTGTCACCAAAATTTTTCTATCGTAAAGGACAGTGAAAATTTTAAAAAAAGCGATATTTATCCAAAAATCTCAATTTTTAGCTGAAAATTTATAAAGTTTTACATATCCGTGGTAAAGAAAAACACCCACACCTTGTTACGCAATTTCTTCCAGTACAGCAATACCCTACATGTTGGTGTAAACTTCTGTTTGGGCTCATGTGCAGGTTTATAATGATGTAGGGAGTGTTACTTGTGATTTTTGATAAAATTACGCATAATTTGTGTGGTTGGGCCATGTCGCAGTTTTACAAAGTCCCGCCAAATTATACCAGACACAGTGTTGAAACCTTCCAGAATTTCACCCCATTATTGGATTCAGCACGCCTCAAAAGATCTCATCTATGGTGGGAGGGGTGGAGGAGGGGGGTTGTATTGTGCAATTTGTGTGAGCACAGGTGGAGTTCCAAAGGTATTTTTTTTATTTTTGGCATCTGGGCTTATGTAGATTGAGGGGAAAACGCAGTTCCGTCCATGTGATTTGTTTGTGGGCTTCAGATTTTACAACTTCCCGTGCAGATATACGAATGATAGATATCTTTACTATGGAGTCCGGTAACAATTGCAATGAAATATAGATTTTATATACGTTTTTTGTTTTAGTTTGTATTACTTTTTACCAAAAGAAATAAGGTCTATAAAAAAATTCGTTTTTTATGTTGTCGCTGTTCTGATAGCCATAACGTTTCAGTTTTCCTGTTATACGTGAGGCAGAGAATATGGCTTGTTGTTGTGGGATGAGATTGACGTTTATTATTAGTACCATTATGGGGGGGCATAGTCCGCTTTTGGATCAACTTTTTATTAAGTGTTAATTTTGTGAGGCCATTTTTTGAACAAATACAGCGATTCCTGGTAAGTTTTTTATTTTTATGTTTTAACAGCGGACACCGTGAGTATAGCTTGACATGCTAGTATTACTCATCAGGTCGAAACGATTACGCGATACCCAAGTTGGTATTTTTTTTTTATGTTATTACTGCATTTACACAATAAAAACACTTTTATTCAAAAAGAAAACCACTTTTTGCATCGTGCCATAGTCTGAGAGTGCGAATAACTTTTTTTATTTTTTCTGGTACGGAGCTGTGTAATGGGCTTGTTTTTTGCGGGATGAGTTTGACCGTTTTGTTTGTATCATTTTGTGGGGTACCAGACTTTTTTATCAGTTTTTAAATCCGTATTTTGGAATGGCAGGGTGAAGAAAATACGCAATCCTAGTAGTGTTTTTTATTTTTTATTTTTCACAGCACTCACCATGGGCACTATCCCAGGTGACCAGTTACTTTAACTCTCAGGGGTCGATACGAGATACTTGCGTGAGTACCCTATTTATATTATGTTTTGATTTTTAATTTTAAGGCCCTTATCAAAAAAAAAAAATAGTTTTGTATGTTTTGTGTTAAATAATATGTATTATGCATCTCTGTCTTCTGAGACCCCAAACTATTTAATTATTATCGTATACATAGACGTGTAATGAACTTTTGTGTTTTGCGGGAATAACAGACGTTTTAATTGTGAACAACCGTTTGGCTTATATATGCGTTTTTTTGATCGCTATTATATTCCATTTAATGTCAGCAGGATTGCACAAAAATCGCAATTCTGTGACTGTTTTTAGTTTTTTGTTTTTACGGAGCGTCTCACCAGTACGGGTTAATAACATGTAAAGAATATAGGGTGTATCGTTACGCACGCGGCGATACAAATATGGGTACTGTTTATTTTAATTTTGTATCTTTTAGGGGCGATTGGCGTTTGTAAAGGGAAAAAGGGCAGTGTATGTGTTTTAATTCTTATATTTTGTTTTAGAGTTTTACTTTTTGTTTTTTACTTTGTCTTCACATTTTGTTTAATGTTTCCCCAAGTGAGATTTTGTACTTGCAAATCCCCACTGGTGGAAACAGAGCAATCAAAAGATTGCCTGTTTTGAAAGGCAATCTGTGCACAGCGTTACTGCTGTGCATATGGACGCCCCTGGCAACTAGTGACACCGATGCCCATAAAAGGGGGGGCAATGCATTGTGGAGCATGGTTGACGTCACCCGACTACCCGGTAAGCATTCAACAGCATCCGGGAGTCGGGTAGGAGATCTGGGCGAGCGGCCTCTGAGCCGCTGCCTCGCCGGATCGTAGGCAGAGGGAGCTCACTCCTCCTCCTGCGGATCTTTTTCGCGCCATGAAGGGGCGCGGAAATGATGGTTTTTTAACCCGTGGCCGGCTCACTCTGACCGGGGGTGTCATGAAGCCAGCGAAATTTTTACCGCGGGTTTCCCCTGCCCATCGCGCGCGGCTCGCCCCAACCCCGCATGCCGGGGCGTATGCTACTCCATTTGCGGGAAGTCATTCCCGTAGGGCGTATGCATATCCCAATGTCGGGAAGGGGGTTAAAGGGTTTTTCCACCATACATTTTTTTTGACCACGCCAGGTTTAGAATCACACACCCTGGCAGGCTGCAGGGCGTCTATATAGCGATTTAACTTATACGCTATGTACCACTTTTCCCTGTTAATTGACAAGTGTGAGAGATTTATAAAGTGTATTACACAGGCTTCAGAGGTCTAAGGAGTGTCTACTTAGCTAAATGAGAAGCTTTCAAAGTTTGAAGTTAGAGATAAGACTCTGCAGGATGTGACTCATCATGGTGGGAGCGACAGAAGCTTAGAGCAATGAGAAAAAAAAAGGGATTAGGGAGAGGTGGTCGTGACCAGAGAAACTTGTGTACTCTAAGAGGAGATAAAATCTAGCAAGTCCATGCTAATCTGCTAATACTCTTCTTGTAACTTTTACCATGAAATCCTTACAAAACTAACGTTTGGGGGAAAACCTTATTATAAACATGTATTTTGTCTGAAAACAATTATTCTCATAAACAATGTGACTATATTGTGTATCTTTTGAGGTTCATACAAACCCTGTATCAGTGGTGTAGCTAGAACTTTTGCTTTCTTGGGCTGTTGCTAAGATTGCAACTCCATTTTACAGACCCCCCTTTTCAGAATACCCTTGACGGCCCTTCCTCGCACTTATAAATTATAATCATCATCTAAAAAATCATGTTGTTATGTTACTATATTCTGAGTCAAAAGTTTTTTTTTTACTTTACTGTCCATGGAACTGTATTAGGGTGTTATATTTGCAGGATAAGTGTATGACTTAAGAGTTGCCCAGGTACTAATCCCCACTAGCCACCCATACAATATCCATTTCCTCCACCAGTTCACATACAATCTCCACCTCCAAGTTTTGCCTTGGTCATGCACCTTGGCATTTTCTAAAACAAACATTATAAACACAAGCAAGAAAATACAAGTAAAGCCCCTAATAATAGAGTCAAGGACAGGTGTGCATTCACTTTTACAGTCACTATACAAGTGCTGATATAACCTAGAATACCGACATATACAAACCACAGAGTGATCAGACACCAGCTCGAGTTGCCATCTCGTGACTGTGAATACAGCACTGATCCAAAACAGAAACAGAATAACCACTGACATCAGCGACTCACAAGTGACGTCTTCTCTGATGGGAGTCAAAATGCAATAATGACTTCTCCCAGTCACATCTCGTCCCTGCAGAATTTATCACACAAACATCTTAGACTTCTCACTTTTTTAGCACTTTCCTACCAATTCCTACCTCTGTTAAAACTCTCCATCCATACAGCTCAAATGATTATTTTGACCGCCCTTGTATCTCTAACAGCAACAGTCAATGCAAAAACAGTTTAGGGATACAAAGTCTCAGCCAGCTCACACATTTAGTGGTTACATTGCTTAAGTATGTCCCAGACTGGAGAGAGCAACTCTGATATGCAAAAACAAAGGAAGGTCCAAAACACGATCCACATACTCCAAATGGGCATACCAAGGATTAAAACATTTATTCTTTATTTTAATATTATTATATCCAAGTATAGAAAAAAAAAAAAAAACATCACAGCATCTACACTGATGTGTTTCCATATTGAACCTTATTCATAGTGTGCATGCTGGATGCCAATAACATGCTAATATAGTGGACTTTTTTATCACCTGACATAACAGAAACACTCACTTCCTAATTACCTGACATAAAAGAGAACTGCCCCTATAGAAATAAATCTATGCAAGTTCTCAAAAATAAAAATAAGAACAATGTAATAAACAAAATGTAGTAAAAGCAACCATAAATGACACATTGGTTATTAAGGAGGCATTAATATTGATACATTAAATCAAATCTAGTATTCAAACCCTGAGAACTACATGTTGTCAGTCAGAAGATCCAAAAGATTTCCTGACTAAGCAACTTCTTTTTATGATCTGCACCCCGATTCAGTCTTGTAACCTTCTCCAAACCAATGAATGAGAATGATGACATATCACCTAGATGAATTTGTGAAAAATAGTTAGATACCCTAGACAGTTTAGGAGAGGGGTGTTTAATTGAATCCAACAAATGTCCACGAATGTGAACCTTCAGAGAGTTAGTGGTGATCCAACATGCTATAATTTACAGCTGTTGCATGATACTACGTATACTACGAATTTGGTGTTACAATCTATAAAGCTTTGAATTGCAAATATAGACTTATTAGCATGTGAAATACATTCTCTAGTTTGATGTACATAATTGCTGGCAGTGCAAATTCGAAGACCTTTGTTTTGAAGCCAAGAAGAATAATTAGACATATTTGAAATAAAAAGACTGGTAGAAAGGATAGTTCTGAGAGAAGGGGCTTGTTTGGGACATATTGAATACCCTTTTCTATGGTATTACTGTATATCCCCAATATTTTCCTGTCCTGCTAAGATGGAAAAATGTTTTTTGATAATTTGAATAATATCATATAACTGGGGACTATAGGCTGTAGTAAAGAATAGTAATGATAAAAAATTTAAATAAAAATAACAATAATTATATATTCTCACTGCTCGCTATGACGAACACACAGCAGTGTTCAGATGAGGGATTGCCGCTGCGTGTTTCAAAAGCACAGCTCGGCTCCGTCTTGAAAAGAATTGACATGCAATTCTTTTTAAAACGGACCCGAGCGGCGCTTTTGAAACAGGCAGCGGCGATCCCCCATCTGAACGCCGCTGCGGGGTCGTCATAATTGAGCAGTGATTTATCTCACTGCTAATTTTTTAATCCGTCTTGGGACCGACAAGCGGACGCCCAAGACGGACCT
This sequence comes from Phyllomedusa bahiana, assembly GCA_025379985.1. Taxonomy (NCBI): domain Eukaryota; kingdom Metazoa; phylum Chordata; class Amphibia; order Anura; family Hylidae; genus Phyllomedusa; species Phyllomedusa bahiana. Next base: position 29,205 of record JAODAL010036858.1, read on the forward strand.
AAAGTCTTGTAACACAGAGTGTAAACTGCATGTGAACAAGCCCTAAGAGTATTCCCAAGATGGCTAGGAGGCTTTCGTTTATGCACCCAGCTCTAGTCTTGTGTCCCCAAATAGTAGGTAGGTACAACCCCAAAATAGGTAGATAGATAGGTGGAGCCCCTTTTATGTAGGTGTATTCTAATTAGGCGGGTAGGTATATAGATCCCTAATTAAGTAGGAGAGTAGGTATATAAGCCCCCATTAAGTACAAAGGTATACTGACCTTCTAGAAGATAGGTAGTTATATAGTCCCTCCATTAAGTAGGTAGGTAGTAGTACTGACCCACCATTAGATAGGTAGGAAGTCATTCTGACCCCCCTTTAATATATAGGTATATAGGCCCCTGTAGGTAGGATAGATATATAGACCCCCTATGGGTAGGTAGGTATAAAGGCCCTATGTAGGTTGATAGGTAGGTTTATGCCTATCTATAGGAAAATAGATAAGTATATGCCCTCTGTACGTACATAAGTAGGTATACATCATCCTATAAATATGGTAGCTATATATGCCCCTTGTAGGTAGGTATACAGCCTCCTGTAAATAGCTATATTTACCTATTTGGATAGATAGATAGATAGATAGATAGATAGATAGATAGGTTTATGCCTTCCTAAAGTTAGATAGGTATATATTTCCCCTGTAGGTAGATGGAAGGTATACTCCCCCTGGAGGTAGATCAGTTGATACTTATGTCCCTTGTAGGTAGATAGGTATATATCCTCCTAGTTATATGTGCTCCTTGTAGGTAGGTATATAGCCCTCTTAGACAGCCAGAGAAATACGCTTATGAGGAGTAGGACAAAATACCTGTGGACAGGTGCAGAAGTATCAATGAGAGTTACAGAAATTGTTTGATTGCAGTGATTGCCTCAAAAGATTATACAACAAAATAAAAAGTTACGGGTACCATCATTTTTGCTCAGACCAGCTTCATTAGTTGGTTTCTATACATTTTTCAGTGGAATCACAAAAGCAATGTCTGATTTTTTTTAGCTGATATTCAGACTGAATGCTTTAGGTCCTTCTACAGATGTTCAATAGGATTTAGTTCAGGACTCATAGAAACCACATCAGAATAGTTCAATGTTTTGCTCTTAGCCATTCTTGGATGTTTTTAGTTGTGTGTTTTGGCCCATTATCCTGTTGGGAGACCCATGATCTGTGACTGAGACCAAGCTTTCTGACACTGGGCAGCATAATTCTCTCCAGAGTGCCTTGACACTTGAGGTCTCATTCTAACCTACAAATATTCAAGATGCTCTGTGCCAGATGCAGCAAAGTAACCTCAAAACATATCAAAGCCTTCTCCATGTTTCATGCTAGGTACAATGGGGCACATTTATCAAGGCAGTTGCACCAGAATTTTGGCGCAATTTGTGCCAAAAATAACGTCTTACGAGCTTTACGTCACATTTACTATACATTTTAGACAGTTTCAGACGCTTCTGCGCTTTGTCTGACTAAAGGGGTATGGCCTTGACAAAATGGGTTTCGAGGGCAATGGGTGTGACTTAAATGTAACAAAAATGTGCCAGCATTTTGTCGCAGTTTGTGGCGAAAAAGTAACCCAACTTAAAGATGGTACAAACTTAGACAAGACAATGCTAACCTGTGCCACATTTATTAAGACTACGATAAATGTGGCGCATTGTAAGATGGTCTGGTCTAAGTTAGAACTGTCTTACAGTTATTATTATTATTATTATTTATTTTTGAGCGCCCTTGGTTCCAGGGCGCTGTACATTCAGGTTTCATACATAACATAGGTCAAACAAGTACAAAGGTGACAAATTACTAACTAACAACTGGTACAGAAGGAGTGAGATCCCTGCCCGCAAGGGCTTACACTCTAAAAGGAAGGGGGGGAAGAGACAGAGGTGAGGGGCAGACATGTTTGTGGGCCGGTGTACTGGTGGTGGGGTTATTGTTGGTTGTAGGCAATCCTGAAGAGTGGTTTTCAGTTGCTTTTGAAGCCGGTGAGAGTGGGGGAAGTCTGAGGTGTTGGGGCAGTGAGTTCCAGAGTGTGGGTGAAGCACGAGAGAAGTCTTGGAGAGGGTTGTGTGAGGAGCTGATAAGGGAGGAGCAGAGAAAGAAGGTCCTGTGAGGAGCGGAGGTTGCGTGACGGGAGATATCTGGAGATTAGAGCAGAGATGTAGGGAGGGGAAGGGTTATGGAGAGCCTTGTAGGTCAAGGTTGCTAACTTGAACTGGATTCGCTGGGCAATGGGACGCCCGTGACGGGATTGGCAGAGGGAGCGGCAGAGGAGTATCGAGGAGAGAGGTGAATCAGACGGGCAGCAGATTAAGGATGGATTGGAGGGAGCGGGGTGCTAGCTGGGAGGCCACAGAGAAGGATGTTGCAATAGTCTGGGCGTGAAAATGACGAGGGCATGGGACGAGCATTTTTGTGCTTTCGAAGTTAAGGAATGAACGGATACGGGAGATATTTTTTCAGTGGGAGGCGGCAGGTGGAGGTGAGGGTTTGGATGTGCGGTTTTAAGGACAGATTGGAGTCAAGGGTTATCCCAAGGCAGCGGACTTGTAGAGCTGGTGAGAGAGTGTAGCCTTGACTGTGATAGAGAGAATCAGGTGGAGGGATGGAGTGGGACGGGGGAAAAGATGATAAATTTCCCAGTTTTCTCCACGTTTAGCTTCAGGAGACGTGAGGAGAAGAAGGAGGATATGGACGAAAGACAGTCAGGGATCCGGAGAGCTAGAAGGTAATACCTGGCCGGAGATGTAGAGTTGGGTATCGTCAGCATACAGATGGTATTGAAAGCCATGCGTTGCTATTAGTTGACCCAGCCCAATAGTGTAGATAGAAAAGAGTAGTGGGCCCAGGACAGACCCCTGGGGTACACCAACAGAGAGCGGGCAAGAGGAGGAGGTGGTGCGTGAGTGAGAGACGCTGAATGTCCGATCAGTGAGGTAGGAGGATATCCAGGAAAGGGCCAAGTCCGTGATGCCAAGGGAGGAGAGGATTTGTATGAGGAGCGAGTGGTCGACAGTGTCAAAGGCGGAGGACAGGTCTAGGAGGAGAAGCACAGAATAGTGGCGTGAGGCTTTGGCAGTTGCTAGGTCGTTGGTGACTTTGGTTAGGGCGGTTTCTGTAGAGTGGTGGGGTCGGAAGCCAGATTGCAGTGGATCAAGGAGAGAGTTGGTAGATAGATGAGAGGAAAGTTGAAGATAGACGTGTTGTTCGAGGAGTTTAGAGGCGAATGGAAGCAGTGAGATGGGGCGATAGTTGGACAGTGAGGAGGGGTCAAGAGATGGTTTCTTAAGGATGGGTGTGATGGTCGCATGTTTAAAGGAGGAAGGGAAGATGCCAGAGGTTAATGATAGGTTGAAGAGATGGGTGAGGGCTGGGATGATAGAAGCACTGAGGTCTGGGATGAGGTGGGATGGCAGTGGGTCAAGATTACAGGTAGTGAGGTTGGATTTGGACAGTAGAGTGGAGAGCTTGTCATGAGTGACAGTAGAGAAGGAAGATAGGGGGGAAGAGTGATGAGCAGGTGTAGGGGTGGGAGGTGGGGACACTGCAGGAATAGAGATAGACAGAGGGGACTGTGGGGTTAGACACTATTGATAAATGTGCCCCAATGTTCTTTCTTTGTATGCTTCATTTTTGTGTCTGTGAACAAATAACTGAAGTGACTTGCCAAAAAGCTGCAGCTTTGTTTCTTCTGTCCAAAGGACATTCTCTCAGAAGCTTTGTGAATTAATTATACATTTTGAAAACATTAGACTAGCTTTTTTATTATTTTCTTTCAACAGTGATTTCCTCCTTGTTTGTTTTCCAGTAAGTCTATTTTGGAAAAAAACAGCAACGGATTGGTGCAATATGACACTGATGTACTTGGACCTTGGAGATAACCTCTAAACTCTTTGGAAGTTATTCTGGGCCCCTGGGTTATCATTCGTATTATCTGTAATTTCAATTTCTCTTAAATTTTTCTCTAGTAACCATGTCCAGAGAGCTTGGCTACAGTCTCATAGACCTTAAACATCTGACTATGTGCAACTGTTGTAACAGGAACATCAAGCTGTTTGGAAATGGTTTTACAGCCTTTATCTTTAACATGTTTGTTTATAATTTTATTTCTAATGCAATTCTCTCCTTAGCCTTCTTTAGTCCATGTTCAGTGTGGTACACTTCAGGATACCAAACAGCAGAGTGATTACTTTTCACACTTTAAATAGGCAGACTGACCAATTACAAGTTTAAAGACACCTGTGATGCTACAGTGGGGAAAAAGTATTTAGTCAGCCACCAATGGTGCACGTTCTCCCACTTAAAAAGATGAGAGAGGCCTGTAATTGACATCATAGGTAGACCGCAACTATGAGAGACAAAATGAGAAAACAAATCCAGAAAATCACATTGTCTGATTTGGAAAGAATTTATTTGCAAATTATGGTGGAAAATAAGTATTTGGTCAATAACAAAAGTTCATCTCAATACTTTGTTATATATCCTTCGTTGGAAATGACAGAGGTCAAACGTTTTCTGGAAGTCTTCACAAGGTTGGCACACACTGTTGCTGGTATGCTGGCCCATTCCTCCATGCAGATCTCCTCTAGAGCAGTGATGTTTTGGGGCTGTTGCTGGGCAACACGGACTTTCAACTCCCTCCAAAGGTTTTCTATGAGAGCTGGAGACTGGCTAGGTCACTCAAGGACATTGAAATGCTTTTTACGAAGCCACTCCTTCATTACCCGGTGTGCTTGGGATCATTGTCATGCTGAAAGACCCAGCCACGTTTCAACTTCAATGCCCTTGCTGATGGAAGGAGGCTTGCACTCAAAATCTCACGAAAAATGGCCCCATTCATTCTTTCATTTAGACGGATCAGTCGTCCTGGTACCTTTGCAGAGAAACAGCCCCAAAGCATGATGTTGCCAGCCCCATGCTTCATAGTAGGTATGGTGTTCTTTGGATGCAACTCAGTATTCTCTCTCCTCCAAACACGACTAGTTGTGTTTCTACCAAACAGTTTTACTTCGGTTTTATCTGACCATACAACATTCTCCCAATACTCTTCTGGATCATCCAAGTGCTCTCTAGCAAACTTCAGATGGGCCCGGACATGTACTGACTTAAGCAGGGAGACACGTCTGGCACTGCAGGATCTGAGTCCCTGGAAGCATAGTGTGTTACTGATAGTACCCTTTGTTATGTTGATCTCAGTTCTCTGCAGGACATTCACTAAGTCCCTATGTGTGGTTCTGGGATTTTGCTCACTGTTCTTGTGATCATTTTGACCCCACGGGGTGAGATCTTGCATGGAGCCCCAGATCGAGGGAGATTATCAGTGGTCTTGTATGCCTTCCATTTTCTAATTATTGCTCTCACAATTAATTTCTCCACACCAAGCTGCTTGCCTATTGCAGATTCAGTCCTCCCAGCCTGGTGCAGGTCTACAATTTTGTTTCTGGTGTCATTCAACAGCGCTTTGGTCTTCACCATAGTGGAGTTTGGAGTGTGACTGTTTGAGGTTGTGGACAGGTGACTTTTATACTGAAAACAAGTTCCAACAGGTGCCATTACTACAGGTAAAGAGTGGAGAACAGAGGAGCATATTAAAGGAGAAGTTACAGGACTGTGAGAGCCAGAAATCTTGCTTGTTTGTAGGAGACCAAATACTTATTTCCCACCATAATTTGCAAAAAAAAAATCTTTCCAAATCAGACAGTGTGATTTTTGGGATTTGTTTTCTCATTTTGTCTCTCATAGTTGAGGTCTACCTATGATGTCAGTTACAGGCCTCTCATCTTTTTAAGTGGGAGAACTTGAACAACTGGTGTCTGACTAAATACTTTTTTTCCCCACTGTAATTGCAGAACCCACTTTAACATCTCCTTACATCCAAAGGATTTTCTATTTTTTCTAGAGGTATTTTTTTTGTCTGGTCAAGCTTTTTTTTTTTTTTTTTTTTTAAGCTTTTTTACATTTTACATTTTATTATTTTTTAATAAATTTTTCATTTAAGACATAAATGCAATGTCTTATTTTCATTAGTTGATTTTCAGTACATTTTAATTTATTATTACTTTTTCAGTTTCAAGTTATTTTATTGAACATTGTGTTTTTTTTCTTTAACAGAAGGGCATCAACAATTTTATCAATGTGTGTATATCAGAAGACAGTCAACAAAAACATTTTATTCAAGCAGCAATCTGCTTGGTATGATTTCTCCTGTATCCTCTGTATTTTAAGGGTCAAAAGAATTGTTTCTGATGAACAGACAAGCACAACAGGTTCAAAGAGAAGACTGAGACATTTTTGTATGAAAAAGGGCCTTATGTATGAAAATTGTCTAGTGTTCCGAAAAAAAATGAAAGGAGAGCACCCCCCACTAGAGATGGGCGAATTTCTCAAAATTCGGTTCGCTCACTTCGCCGAATTTCCCGACAAAAAATAACTTCGTTCCGAATTACTTCGGGACAAATCACGTTAAAATACAGCTATTTCCAGGATGCACAGAGCCTGCAGGGTGCTGTAGAACATTGTGCCATGCTTAAATATGCAGAGGGAGCTTGGTTTGGTCTTCATACAATGTTGTGTGTTAGTATGACACGCACATGACTGCCGCCGCTATTAGAATCGCTTCACTCTAAAATTCCTTGGGCACTTAAGAGGGCAAAACTGACCAAAAAACTGAAGCGGGAATGTAGCCTGATAAAGTCATGCCAGCTAAAGCTGGAAAAAAACAAGCTGAGAGCTCAGGTGGCAACATTAGTGACAGAGTGTGGAGGTGACGGCGGCAGCCAAAGCAGCATGAGGTCAGACAGTGGCACAATGACATTCTGGAGGTGGCAAAACAGGAGCATAGTTGCCAACTTTTGAAATTGAAAAAGCAGGAGATTGTAGTAGGCGGCGCGTGTAGCGCCACTCCCATCTTGTTGGTGTGCCACGCCCCTTCAAAAAGCCACACCCACTCCACCTAACTGCATAACGGCTTTGGAAGAAAGCCAGGTAGATGCCCTTATAGCCAGGTAGTAGCCCCCCCCCATAACCAGGTAGTGCCCCTTACAGGCAGGTAGATGCCCCCTTGTAGACAAGTAGAGGCCCCCTTGTAGCCAAGTAGATGCCCCCTCTGTAGCCAGTAGAGCCAAATTTGTAGCCAGGTAGATGCCCCCTTTGTTAGCCAGGTAGATGCCCCCTTTGTTAGCCAGGAAGATGCCCCCATTGTTGCCAGGTAGATGCTCCCTTTGTTAGCCAGGTAGATGCCCCCATTGTTAGCCAGGTAGTGCCCCCATTGTTAGCCAGGTAGTTCCCCCATTGTTAGCCAGGTAGATGCCCCCAGTGTTAGCCAGGTAGTGCCCCCTGTGTTGGCAGGTAGTGCCCCCATTGTTGCCAGGTAGTGCCCCCATTGTTAGCCAGGTAGTGCCCCCATTGTTAGCCAGGTAGATGCCCCCTTTGTAGTCAGGTAGATGCCCCCTCTGTTGCCAGGTAGTTGCCCCCATTGTTAGCCAGGTAGTGCCCCCATTGTTAGCCAGGTAGTTGCCCCCTTTGTAGCCAGGTAGATGCCCCCCCTTTGTAGTCAGGTAATGCCCCCTCTGTTGCCAGGTAGTGCCCCCTCTGTTTGCCTGGTAGTTTCCCCCATTGTAGCCAGGTAGTTGCCCCATTGTAGCCAGGTAGATGCCCCCTTTGTAGTCAGGTAGTGCCCCCTCTGTTGCCAGGTAGTGCCCCCTCTGTTGCCAGGTAGTTGCCCCCATTGTAGCCAGGTAGTTGCCCCCATTGTAGCCAGGTAGATCCCCCCTTATAGCTTATAAAAATAAAATAATAAAAGCCACTTACCTCACCAGGCTCCTGCAGCTCCGGACACCTCCGATCTCCTCAGTGACGCAGGGGAGTGAGAGCAGCCGCGCGTCACTTCCCCTGCGCCGCTGACCTGTATGTACGGCGCACAACGGCACTGTACATACAGGGGGAGGAGGGAGGAGGGAAACGATCCCTCCTGCCTCCTCCCTGCACAGCGAGACTCCGGGCGAGTGAAGCGGGCGCAGCGGCTGCTTCACCTGCCTGTGGGAACGGACCGGCGGCGCCAGATGTACGCACCAGCGCTACTCTGGCGCCGCGGTCATTTAAAGAGCCCCCGCTGCCTGCTGGCGGCGGGAGGAATGCCAACTCTGCCGGGAGGGCGGGGTGGACACCCCAAATAGCGGGACCCCCCCAAAAAATGGGAGAGTTGGCAAGTATGAACAGGAGTAGGCTACAGAGTGGCACAATGACACAGTGTGGAGGTCACGGCAGCAGCCACAGCAGCAGCATGAGGTCAGACAGTGGCACAATGACAATCTGGAGGTGGCAAAAACAGGAGTAGGCCACAGAGTGGCACAATGACAGAGAGTGGAGGTGACGGCGGCAGCAGCATGAGGTCAGACAGTGGCACAATGACATTCTGGAGGTGGCAAAAACATGAGTAGGCCACAGAGGGGCACAATGACACGGTGGGGAGGTCACGGCAGAATCCACAGCAGCAGCATGAGGTCAGACAGTGGCACAATGACATTCTGGAGGTGGCAAAAACAGGAGTAGGCTACAGAGTGGCACAATGACAGAGAGTGGAGGTGACGACGGCAGCAGCATGAGGTCAGACAGAGGCACAATAACATTCTGGAGGTGGCAAAAACTGGAGTGGCACAATGACAGAGAGTGGAGGTGATGGCGGCAGGAGCAACAGCATGAGGTCAGAGAGTGGCACAATGACAGTGTGGAGGTCACGGCATCAGCAGCAGCATGAGGTCATAAAGTGGCACAATGACAGAGTGTGGAGGTGGGTGGCAATACCAGTCCCTGGTAAAGATGGTTGGTGGCAGATGGAGAAACTGTCAGCAGATGTGTGGCATCAGGCGGGTGGCGGCATCAGAATAGTGGCTGAGGCAGGTAGTTTGAACCCAGACTCATTTCTCACAGTTTGGGTGAGGCGTCATGGTTGATGTAGTCTGACGCCTAAGGCATTGGTGTGTGGAAATCCTGGCCAATCCACGTCTGATTCATCTTGACAAAGGTCAGTCGTTCCACATTTCCCGTGGACAAGCGGGTTCTCCTTGGGTTAACGATGGCCCCCGCCGCACTGAACACCTGCTCTGATGCCACACTACTGGCCAGGCAGGACAGCTTCTCCACTGCAAACTCGGCAAGTTGCGACCACACATCCAGTTTGGCTGCCCAGTAGTCCAGCGGATCTTCTAACTGGGGTGGCAGAGTTCTGTCCAAGTAGGCAACCACCTGTTGGTTCAGGGTCTGCTCCAGGTCCTGCTTCTGGCGACTAGTGTTGAGCGATAAAGTTGAAATCGGCACGGTATTTACGTTGATCAGATTTTTTATATCACGCGATAATTTAGTTTAAAATCTGTGCATAATCTATTAATATCGCGCCATTTTCGGCGCTTCCTGTCATTTTGGCGGCCAGCAAATCAGCTTACAGAATAGAGCAGGGTGAGATGTGTGTGCGACGTCATGACTGGGATGTGTATGGTTGCGATTGGCTGGAAAAATCACATGACCTCGTTTTACATAGAACAGCCCTTCCTGTTCATGATCAGTGTCTGTCAGCATCTCAGAGCAGTAGGACGTGCGCTCTGCCTCTGTCCAAACAGCTCAGCAAACAGCTCAGCGAAATTATTCTATTTCTTCACAGAGAAAGCTCTACTGTTAGCTGTGATCCGTACAACTTAGTTAGATCAGAGATTTGAAGATTTTTTGCAGTTAGGTAGAGAATTTAAAAGGAGCCTCTACCGCTGTACAGTCCCGGGCGGGGGGAGCGCGGGGCGGGGGGATCCGACGAACGAACATAGACAAGTTCTTTAATGAATACTGGATATAGTTCACCAAGACTTAGTGTAGACATTGCACTGCAATAGCATTATTATTAACAGTTTCCGATTGAAATATTTCCTGGATATTGGGCAGTCTGAACTTATATTAGGATACACATCTTTTCTAGTAACTGCAGGTCTCTTTGTTAGGTGCAAAACTCCACTTTTATTATCAGTATACATTTCAGATAGGTGTTCTTTTTCAATTTTGCCCATTCCAGCTTTGTTGATATAGCCACCTTGCAGTTAAATTAGAATCCGCAATTTTGAGTCACACAAGTTAAGGGTGCCAAAAAACCTTTCATTTCCGAATACATTTAGATATGGGTTTTTTCACTTTGGCGCAGTCAGCTTTGTTGATAAGCTACTTTGCATTTAAAATGTGAATACGCAATTTTGTAGTCCCACAGGTAATTGAAAGGTCCCAAAAAACCCTTTTATTACCCCGTAACATTTCAACAGGTGTTTTTTTCATTTTTGGTCAGTCTGCTTTTTTCATAGAGTACTCTGATAAAATTTGAATACAACAATTAGTAGTCACCACGGGGAAATTGATAGGTCCCAAAAAAAAACCCTTATATATCCCGTATACTTTTCAACAGGTGTTTTTTTCATTTTTGGTCAGTCAAGCTTTTTTCATAGACTCTTTGAGTTGAATTGAATACAGAAATTTTTAGTAGTCACCACAGGTAATTGATGGGTGAAAAAAATACCTTATATTATCCCTTTACTTTTCAGACGGGTTTTTTTTCATTTTGGGGTCAGCAAGCTTTGTTTTAGACTACTTTTAGTTAAATTTAATACAGCAATTTGTAGTCCCCACAGGGAAATTGATAGGTCCCAAAAAAAACCCTTTTATTACCCCGATACATTTCGACAGGTTTTTTTTTTCACTTTTGGTCTCATGCTTTGTTCTAAATCTAATACAAAAAAACAGTGGCACAAAAAAACTAAGTAAAACCTAAAGGGTATAAGGAATTTTGGGAAAAAGCTTTACTCTAAGGAAAATAGAAAAACCGGGACTCTTATTTAAGTTTTGATCAAAGTTGTATTAAGCTTTCCTCCCAAAACCAAGGGGTTCCCCAAACAGGTGATCCCTACACTAAAACATGTTCCTTGCTAGGGGTTCCATTCAGACTGCCATTCCCCCCGGATGAAGGAAACCCCTATTGAATTATCCTGACAGGTTTAAAAAAGGGGGGCGAGTGCACAAGCCAATGAGTTGCCATTTTTTCAAATAGACTAAAAAAAAGAAATTGGCTTGCACACTAAAATATACTTTAAAAACGTAAGCATAGGTGCACACGAAAGGGAAAGCATACATCAAAACAAAAACAGTGGCACACAAAGCTAAGTAAAACCTCAAGGTATATGGGAAATTGAAATGCATTACTGCTAAGTATGTTGAGGTTGCGTTGGCTATCGAATCGATCGATAGTCATAGTCGGCCGCTATCGATAAAGGTTTTTTGATAGGAGCATCATTATGCGCGATGACCTTAAAGCTAGGGGGAGCAAAAAAACACCCTTATTTTCCCCAAACAAAGGCGGAGAAGCTGAATTAACACCACAACAGTCAAATGGATGTGCACATCTTAGGCAACACACTTTGGTTATAAAAGTCACAGAAAAAAATCACGACCATTTACATCCCTGTCTTGTTTCCACGCCGCCCCCTTTAAAACCCGCTCACCCCCAAATTAAAAAGTGACAGAAGGCATATGATTTGAAAAATCATGTTACTTTAACTGGACATTGAATATCCCTTCCTGGAAAGCGCTGACCCCAAACCTCATGAACCCCCCCCCCCCCTTTTTTTAAAAAGTGCCGAAAAAGGGTCTTTCAACCACCATTTTAGTTTACTGGAATTGACTATACCTTCCTGGGCCACACATGACCCCAAACCGCATGACCCCCACATTTAAAAAGTGCCGGAAAAAAAAGGGGTTTTCAACCCCTTAGTGAAGGACATTGACTATACCTGTCCTGGGCCCCAGCATTTGCCCGAAACCCGCATGACCCCCACATTTAAAAAGTTCCGGAAAAAGGGGTTTTT
>JAODAL010036859.1:0-41125 GCA_025379985.1 Phyllomedusa bahiana
CCTTTCCCCTTTTTTCCCCGGCCAATACTCCCCTCAATTTGGACACAAATATCTTAGAATTCCTCACATTTCCAGCAATCCTTATTATAGGTATATAAGTCCCCTCATTGGTAGGTGTATAGGTCCCCTCAATTAGGCAGGTATATAGATATAGGGTCAATGTCAGGCAAGTATATAGATATAGGGTCAATGTCAGGCAGTAAACACGCCCCTGAATTCAAAATAAAAAACAGGACTGAGGTGAGATGAATGTAGTGAGACAACCCCTTTAAAGAAATGATAAGAAAGACGCAAGCACTCCCTACTGTGATATGTTAGTATCGGTTGTATAACAAAGCATTGTAACCTCGATGAGTTGTGCGCATCAGAAGGCCTAATTCTAACAGCCTCCAGAAAATTGCAACCTGGTTCTCGGCAGGTGGGGTCTGCTGCTTGTATTCACTGGCCCCTGCCGGGAGGGTAGAAATCCAGCATGGAGATACGGAGTTTGGGCGTGAAAGATTAGCACCGTCAGCCCATACTATGATCGAGGTCATTTATTTGGCTAAAAACAACACGTTTCATGCTAGGTAGCTTTTCCACTTATGGGGACTTATGATATCTCCTGGTCTATTTTAGTAAATTGTTGTGACAGTAATGCTGCAGCATCTTCTCTTATAACTCTGTGTTGTGCTGTGGCTCTGTTATTCCTCTTAGTTGACCGAGTCAGTAATACATTTCCAAGAGGAATAACAGAGGAACAACACAGAAATATAAGAGAGATGAGACAAAGGGGTATGATCACCTAGACAGTTATAGCACTGCAATAGGGTATGCCATCAATGTCTGATAGGTGCAGGTCCTCACAGTGCCTGGTGCCCCTTATCTGTAAAACAAGCCCTAAAACCCCCCTGTTCAAGGCCTCATAGGTGTGGGTCCCACCACTGGACCCAATCTGATTTCAATGGAAGCTTTATGACCACTATGTTGGGGCTTGTTCTCAAGATAAGCCAGGGTCCCAGTTTTGGGACTTGCACCTATGTTCTAACAATATTCCATCAAAGTCTATGGTGGGAACAGCCTTTTAAGCTTTTAATTACATGCAATTGGGTCGTCCCCCCCCCCTATAAATGGGTTTTGTAATGTGCTCCTAATATGCTGGTGGTAAAGCTTTATTAAAATTTGTTTTTAAACAGCTTCTGTCTTCCCTATGGATAGGTGGACTTTGCCAACCGCTACGTTGGCGGCTGTGTGAACGGCTCAGGTCTTGTCCGGGAGAGATCGGTTCATCTTAATCCCGGCTGATTAGCCTCGTCCCTCTTCACAGAGGAATTGGATCCCAACGAGTGCCTTATTATAACAGGTCAGTTTATTGAGTTTCTTTCCAAAAAGAAATATGAGCGACTGCGGTCGATTGTCACAGAAATCTATTAGAATGACAGACGCGTTTCGATGCAAGATATTCCACCCATCGCTAGCGCGTATCGGAACCTTCCCTGCCTCCAGTCTTGTCTCGTCATAGGTGACAGTGCTGCCTCGGTTACGTTTTAACTTCATCTTGAATGGATTTTTGGACTTCAGGTCCTTTTTTTCCAATCCTCTTTAGTTGATTAGTGTCTGTTAATGAATTACGATGATACAATGCTCCGTCCCATTAATGGAAGTGGCCGTTTCATCATCCTGGCGACGTGGCTGGCTGCCGTCCATGCTCTGCGGCCAGTCCTCTCCTTCTGCCACACTTTCTCTTCCCGATAAATTACATTCCTTGCGAGGGAGGCTTCGTGACTCGGCTCTAATGGAGGGAACTATGCAGCTTAAATTTGTAGAGACAAAGACAGGAGGGGGCGCACCATAGTGTAAAACCATACAGTGATAGAAAAATATATAGTGAGGATTGCCAGCTCACCTGGGTTGGTTGTGCTACAATCTGAGGCACAACACTCTAAATTGTTTGCATGGCAGATGTCTCAGTCACCCTTGTCATGGCAGACTTGGTCACAAAGTGAAGTCCAGGTGAATCTCTGGCTATGGTAGTGGAGAAGTCCACTAGGGAATAGGTGGACCCGGTGCCCTTTGATCTGAAGACTTGTCAGGACTAAATTAGTGTTTAAAAGGATTATCTTTATTCCAAAGCTATAAGGAGACTCAGGCTATCACAGGGTTAAAACAAAAGACAATATGCACAGGCTCAACGCGTTTCTCATGGAATACCATGCTTCCTCAGGATAAACTCAGAATGGGGAACATTACCCCTTATATATTACATTACAGTCCATGGGGTATAATCTCCACACACTACATGGAGCCTTATTAATGAGGAACATTACCCCTTATAATATTACATACAGACCATGGGGGTATAATCTCCACACACTACATGGAGCCTCTATATAATGGGACATTACCCCTATTATATTACACTACAGGGCCATGGGGTATAATCTCCACACACCTACATGGGCCTCTATTAATGAGGAACATTCCCCTTATATATTACACTACGACCAAAGGGGTATAATCTCCACACACCTACATGGAGCCTCTTTTATAGGGACATTACCCCTTATATATTACCCTACAGACCATGGGGTATAATCTCCACACACCTACATGGAGCCTCTATATAATGAGGACATTACCCCCTTTTATATTACACTAAGACCATGGGGTATAATCTCAAAACACCTACATGGAGCCTCTATAAAATGGGCAACAATTTCCCCTTATAAATTACACTACAGCCTGGGGTTAAATTCACAACCTACATGGGGCATTATAATGGACATTACCCTTATATTTACATACAGACCCTGGGGTGTAATCTCACCCACCTACATGGAGCCTCTATATAATGAGGAACATTACCCGTATAAATTAACTCGACATGGGGTTAATCTCCACCCCACCCACATGGAGCTCTTATAATGAGGGCATTACCCTTATATATTTCCTACAGACCTGGGTTAATCTCCACACATAACTACATGGAGCCTCTATATAATGAGGAGCATTACCCCTTATATATTACACTACAGACCATGGGGTATAATCTCACACACCTACATGGAGCCTCTATATAATGGACGTTTCCCCCTTTGATACGGTTTGTTTTCCATATGTCTTATAATTCGGTGTTGTGCTGTTGTTTTTTATGTTTTTGTGATGTTTTTTCCCTGTGTAGGTGCAGAGCAGTACAGTGAATATAAAGGCTATTCCGACACGTACAAATGGCACCGTGTTCATAACGATGAAGCTCCACGGTATGCTCTTCAAAGTTTCCGCCTCATGCCAGTAAATATACTGTTTGTCCAAAAACATCCAGGGCACTTGATAATTCTGCTCGGGGGGGTTTACAAATCTTTTTCATGCAGTTACAGGGAACACCAAACATATTGGGGAATAGCTCCCGTCCAATCATTGTGGTTAGTCCAGAAATGCATTAGCGGCTACAAAAGGTGGCAGATGACAGATGTTTAGAGGTGTATATAATTGGTGTGTTGTATGGGCGTTACATGTAGGTTCATCATTTGCTCTGGTGACCAGTTTGTACTGAATCTCCCTTTCTCTTGCGCAGGGACAGCTGGCAGAGACGCACCACAGAAATCGTTGCCATTGACGCTTTCCACTTCTGCAATTACATTGATCAGTTTTCGCCCGACAAGATCAAAAGGGAGTTGAACAAGGTCGGTGATTTATTTTCTCAATTGTCTTCTGTTTTGTAAAGCGTTGTTCATGGTCTGATCCCACTATTGGGCTCCAAGAACATAGACATGGCCGCACAGGCGCAGCCCCCTCCATTCATGTCTGTGGGAGTCCCCAGCCCAGTACAGGGGAGCGCTGTGTTCTCCATTCTGTTCTATGGGAGTTCCCAGTACAGGGGAGCGCTGTGTTCTCCATTCTCATCTATGGGAGTTCCCAGTACAGGGGAGCGCTGTGTTCTCTATTCTGTTCTATGGGAGTTCCCAGTACAGGGGAGCGCTGTGTTCTCTCCATTCTGTTCTATGGGAGTTCCCAGTACAGGGGAGCGCTGTGTTCTCCATTCTGTTCTATGGGAGTTCCCAGTACAGGGGAGCGCTGTGTTCTCCATTCTCCTCTATGGGAGTTCCCAGTACAGGGGAGCGCTGTGTTCTCTATTCTGTTCTATGGGAGTTCCCAGTACAGGGGAGCGCTGTGTTCTCTCCATTCTATTCTATGGGAGTTCCCAGTACAGGGGAGCGCTGTGTTCTCTCCATTCTGTTTTATGGTAGTTCCCAGTACAGGGGAGCGCTGTGTTTTCCATTCTGTTCTATGGGAGTTCCCTGTATAGGGGAGCACTGTGTTCTCCATTCTCTTCTATGGGAGTTCCCAGTACAGAAGAGCGCTGTGTTCTCCATTCTGTTCTATCAGAGTTCTTAGTACAGAGGAGTACACAGGCAGTACTTACTTTTCAAATGAGACCAGAAAAGTTAAGCAGTCTGCAACATTTCTGTGCTAAGCGGGCATTATTTGAGCTGGTCGGAGAATGGACACTGGAGCGGGAGCACATAGCTCTTGTTTAAAGGGTTGTTCCCACCATAGACTTGGATAGCATATTGCTAGGATCAAATCTCATAGGTATAATTCCCACCTGTAGGACTGGCACCTATCTCAGGAAACTGGCCCCAAGAGGTAGGCACACTTGAGCACAACTCTCCGTTCTGCTCTATGGAAGTTCTGAGTACGGCCAAACACAGCACTCCCCTTTACTGGGAACTCCCATAGATCAGAAGGGAGAGACCACAGCGCTCCCCTGTACTGGGAACTCCCATAGAACAGAATGGAGAGAACACAGCGCTCCCCTGTACTGGGAACTCCCATAGAACAGAATGGAGAGAACACCGCGCTCCCCTGTACTGGGATCTGCCATCGAAGAGAATGGAGAACACAGTGCTCCCCTGTACTGGGAACTCCCATAGAGCAGAATGGAGAACACCGCGCTCCCCTGTACTGGGCACTCCTATAGAGCAGAATGGAGAACATAGCGTTCCCCTGTACTGGGCACTCCCATCAAGCAGAATGGAGAACATAGCGTTCCTCTGTACTGGGCACTCCCATAAAGGAGAATGGAGTTTCTATTCTGAACTGATACTTTCAGGAGCCCGTTTATTAGAAAAGTGCCGTCCAAGAGGCGGAGGCATCTATCAGACTTATATGGTACATTCTAGTGATCTATGGTGCGTGTTCCAGTGTTGGACTGGCGTGACTCGCCAGTTTAGTTGGTTCGTGGGGTCGGTTCGTGGGGCCCACCAGTGGGGTCGGTTCGTGGGGCCCACCAGTGGGGTCGGTTCGTGGGGTTGGTTCGTGGGGCCCACCAGTGGGTTTGAAATCTTAAGGGCAAGTACTGAACTTCTTGGTTTTCTTGGTTTTCAGGCTTATTGTGGGTTTTTCCGGGAAGGAATGAAGCCAGAGAACCTGTCGGCTGTTGCAACCGGAAACTGGGGGTGCGGAGCTTTCGGCGGAGATAACAGACTAAAAGGTAAATACACAAAACCTGTGGGCAAAGCTCGGTGGAGAGACTGGTGCCTTCCGGGGGTTGAGAGATGTATTACAGTTACATAAGAAACTGGTGTAAATTATGGCAGTAATCTCAACCACTTCCGTTTTTGGAATATGGATCGTCACAGATGTGACAGATTTAGTAAGAGGCATGCGCCCCTTGAAGGGGTTACCTGTGTGAATAAAGGTGGGAAAAATAAGTGATGCTCACCTGCCGGTCTCCCTCCATTGCAGGGGAGCAGGTTCTTGTCCCTACTACACACAGGAGAGGCTCGTGCTCCAAAATATGTCCCATATCTGCCTAGTGTTTTACTGCTTTATAATTATTACATTTACCTTTATACAGAATACACCTGCGCCGTGCTTTATAGTGGTTACCCTTCCCTACATATAGAATACACCTGCGCAGTGTTATATAGTTGTTACCTTTCCCTACATACAGAATACACCTGCGCAGTGTTATATAGTTGTTACCTTTCCCTACATACAGAATACACCTGCGCAGTGTTATATAGTGGTTACCTTTCCCTACATACAGAATACACCTGCGCAGTGTTATATAGTTGTTACCTTTCCCTACATACAGAATACACCTGCGCAGTGTTATATAGTTGTTACCTTTCCCTACATATAGAATACACCTGCGCAGTGTTATATAGTTGTTACCTTTCCCTACATATAGAATACACCTGCGCAGTGTTATATAGTTGTTACCTTTCCCTACATACAGAATACACCTGCGCAGTGCTTTATAGTTGTTACCTTTCCCTACATACAGAATACACCTGCGCAGTGCTTTATAGTGGTTACCTTTCCCTACATACAGAATACACCTGCGCAGTGTTATATAGTGGTTACCTTTCCCTACATACAGAATACACCTGCGCAGTGCTTTATAGTGGTTACCTTTACCTACATACAGAATACACTGGCAGTGTTATTACTAGTCGGTTACTTTTCCCTACTACAGAATACACCTGCGCAGTGCTTTTTATGGTTACTTTCCTACTGTACAGAGATACCTGCGCAGTGTTTTATAGGGGTTTACCTTTCCCTATTTACAAAATACACCTGGCATGTTTATAGTGGTTACCTTTCCCTAATACAGGAAAAACCCCTGGCAGTGTTTTTTGGGTTACCTTTCCCTCATACAGAATCCGCCCTGCCCCAGTGTTTATGTGGTTCTTTCCCCCTCATACAGGATACATGCGCAGTTTTTTAGGGGTTCCTTTCCCCTAATACAGAATTCACCTGGCAGTGTTATATAGTGGTTACCTTTCCCTACAAAAGGATAACCGCGCAGTGCTTTTTTGGGTACCTTTCCTTACATACAGTATGCGGGGTTTTTGGTTTTTATTTTTTCCCTAGCTCTAGAATATACCAACCTAGTATTTTTTTTATTTTTCTGTTGATTGACAGTGTAGAACCTGCTGTAACAGTCAGGGAACGACCTGGGGTGTTTCCCAGAATTGACTACGACCTTTTAAATGCCTTATAAAATATGTACGTCCTTCCAATCTCAAGCTGACGCGTGTCCGTCAACAGCTCTTTCATATTTTATGTAAATCACCACTTGCTCCCGTAGCGCCGTGCAGGGAAGGAGTAGAAGGAGTAATGAAAGTAAGGTTGGAGAATTTGGAGCATCGTTACAACTCTGGGCTGAAAACACAAATATTTTTTAACGGATTTTGGCGCTAATAAAGATATCCAGCTTTTGTCACTAAGAATACGTATTTTGGCGCTAAAATCCATGTTTTTATGGATTTTGGCATTACTGATATCTCGCTTTTGTTGCTAAAAATCTGGGGCTTTTTGAATTTTTTTTACAGATTTTGGAGATATATTTATTAGCGTCAATATCTGTTAAAAAGCATATTTTTGGCGACAAAAACGAGACCACTTTATTAACTGCAAAACTCTTTAAAAAATTTATTGTAGCGCCAAAATCCGTATAAAAAACATATTTTTGGCAACAAAAGCAATGTAATTTTTTTGCGCCAAAATCCGCAAAACGACTACAAGATTACATATAGCTGCAATAATGCGCTTTTCTATCCCCTTTTGTAGGCGGGGGTTTTCATCCTTGGGTTTTAATTTTTCATACATTTAAAAAAACAGACCTGAAGCAAGCAAAAAACGTTTCCAAAAAAAAAACCAAAATCTATGGGGAATTTAAAAAAAATTTGTTAAAATTATGGGGGAGAAGTTAAAAAAAAATCAGAGCGTTGGGGCTTTTCAGCCCTTGGGTTTTCTCTATGGGGGAAAATCATCCACCAATTTTTAAGAGTGAGAGCTAATTTTGCCCCATGTTACTCTTGAGGGAAATTTTTTTAAACCCCTGTTACTTTTTATTTGGGGAAAGTGAACCGACAATCAAAAAGAGAGCTACTCAGCCTATGTTAAATTGGGGAATTTAACCCAGGGTTTCTTATGGAAATTTAAAGCAAAAACCCAAACAGAGCGGGGAGCTACTCAGCCCATGTTTCTCTGTGGAACGTGAAAAGCCTACGGGGTGAGGGGCTTTCTCAGCCCCTGTTACCTATGGGGAATTTAAAACCCCCCTGTTACTCTTTTTTTGGGGTTGAAAGGATCAAACAGAGCGAGAGCTACTCAGACCATTTTTCTATGGAAAAAGGTACCCACAATCAGATGGAGCTATCGGCCCATTTTTTACTCTATGGGAATCACCACCATGGGGAATTTCCCCTTTACTTAGGGAATTAACCTTTTACTCTAGGGGGGAATTTTAACCCTGTTCTCTGGGGGAATTAAACCAATCAGGGGAATTAAGCCTGTTACTCTTAAAAAAGGGGCCCAACGGGCGAGAGAATCGCCCTGTTCCCTCTGTCTCCAAAATAAGGCCCCCGATTACTTATTTTAGGGATTTTAACACTAAAATCCTTTTTGTTAATTTATTTGTTTTTATGATTTTGGCAATATTAAAATTTCTCGCTATTGTCAAGAAAAATACTGTTTTTACGAATTTTTAACCAAAAATAGTTATTTTAAGAATTTTGGTGCTGAAATACGTTATTATGGTTTTTCGCACTTAAATTTTTTTTTACGGCTTTTGGTGCTAAAATATGTTACAGATTTTGACACTAAAATACGCTTTTTTTTTAATGGATTTTGGCGCTAATAAAGTTATCTCGCTTTTGCCGCTAAAATTTTTTTTTTTTTTTTTTTTTTTTTTTACAGATTTTGTAGAAAAATTTTAGCACCAAAATCCACAAAAAGTTGGATTTTTTTCAGCAAAAATGGGATGACATCAGTAGTGCCCAAATCCGTAAAAACATGGATTTTAGCGCCAAAAAATGTTTAAAAAAAGGATTTTAGTGGCAAAAAACATTTTTAGCAACAAAAGCACAGTAACTTTATGAGCAGCAGAATTAATAAAAAATGTATATCGCCAAAATCCTTAAAAAAAATAAATAAAAAAATCCGTTTAAAAAACCCCTTATTTTTGGCGACAAAAGCAATGTAATTTTTTTGCACAAAAATCCATAAAACGACTACAAGATTACATATAGCTGCAATAATGCGCTTTCCATCCCCTTTTGTAGGCGGAGTCACATCCATTGGCTTAATTTATGAAGACATTACAAAACAGACCTGAAGACAAGCAAAAAACACACGTAAAACATGCAGGAAAACGCAAATCACGGCAAAAAAAGTTTGCTTTTTCAGCTGCTTTTGATGGGACAGAAAACTCAGTTTTATCAATGTTTTTAGTATTTAGTTTTCAGGTGTTTTTTTGTCCACTGCAGGAGACAGAGCCTTATTCTATGGGGAATAAAAACCATGTTACTCTATGGGATTAAAAGCGACCAATCAGAACAAGAGCTACTCAGACCATGTTATTCTATGGGAACGTGAACCACCAATCAGAACAAGAGCTACTCAGACCATGTTATTCTATGGGATTAAAAGCGACCAATCAAAAAAGAGCTATCAGAATGTTTTTTGGGGAACGTGAACCCCCAAATCAGAAAAAGAGTATCAGACCATGTTTTTCTATGGGAAGTGAACCCCAATCAGAATGCGAGCACTCAGCCCATTTTGGCCTGGCCCCCATGCACAGAAAAACTTTCATTTTACTTATTTTACGTTTTTTGCGCTAAAATACGTTTCTACGGATTTTGGCGGCATTAAACTTCTCTCGCTTCTGGTGCTAAAAATAAGTTTTTACGGTTTTCGGCACTAAAAAATTATTTATTTTTATTTTACAGATTTTGAACCAAAATCCTTATTTTTATGCTTTTGCCGCTAAAATACGTTATTGGAGCCTGAAACTGGCTGTGAAGAGCAGATTCTGTGAAGCAGCTGGACGGAAAAACTCTTCAGTCTTTCTTTACACAACCGCAGTTTTTTTTTAATAGATGCAATACCCGTACATAGCATGGAATTTCGATCACCACGGGGGTTTGCATTGATCTTGCAGAACCATGGGAAGACCAGGTGTCAATAGGTTATAAGCACAGCCTCCGATGTACAGCGCCGTCACCCTTTAGACATTGCTGCAGTTTTCCTTGTTGAGAATATTTATTCCTCAGACGTCATTGGGATTGTATTTTCTGAATGTCTTGTTTTAGCGTTCACCATAGTCTCCTCTGACCAAGATAAATGGTCGCGCACGCTCTCCCGCCCATTCAGATGGAGCTTATTATAATTGGCAGTAAAATGAAGGTGATGAAGCTCGGCTGAATTAATTGCCTGATTACATAGAGCCCGGCGACCAGTGCTGACGCCATCATGACATATCAATCTCGCTAATGATGAAACGCCGCTTATCTGAAGCCTTTAAAGTATAACAGCTATAGTTGCCCCAATGCTAGCGATCATAGATGAGGCCTTCAACTCTGTACCGCACAGTCACCTACCCCCCGTATGTATATATAACCACCTCTGTACTGTACACTCACCTACCCCCATATGTATATATAACCACCTCTGTACTGTACACTCACCTGCCCCGTATGTATATATAACCACCTCTGTACTGTACACTCACCTGCCCCCATATGTATATATAACCACCACTGTACTGTACATTCACCTACCCCCATATGTATATATAACCACCTCTGTACTGTACAGTCACCTACCTGTTATGTGTATATATAACCACCACTGAACTGTACACTCACCTACCCCCGTATGTATATATAACCACCACTGTACTGTACATTCACCTAGCCCCGTATGTATATATAACCACCACTGTACTGTACATTCACCTACCCGGTATGTATATAGAACCACCATTGTACCGTATAGTCACGTATTCAGTATGTATATATAACCATCACTGTGCTGTACACTCCTACCCCCGTATGTGAATATATAACCATCATTGTACCGTATAGTCACCTACCCCCCTGTATGTATATATAACTACCTCTGTACTGGACATTCACCTACCTGGTATGTGTATATATAACCACCATTGTACCGTATAGTCATGTACCCAGTATGTATATATAACCACCACTGTACTGTGCATTCACCTACCCCCCTATATGTACATAACCACTACTGTACTGTATATTCACATGTCATTATACGTGGTCCTGAAGAGCTTAGACACAGCGAGCAGGGATGGGCAAGGTTTAGACGCAGAAACACCGACTCTCCACTTTCCCTGGAGAACACAGCTAATTATTGGCAGAGGCAGCGGTGCCAACACAGACAATTGGCTCCATATTGAATTTGGAGCTTGGCCACGCACCTGTACGAAGCTTTGTGTAACAACTCCCAGGTAATGGTGCATCTCTGTCAGCCATACCCAGGCACCCTAGCCACCCTCCACGCTCAGTGCTTAAGAGGTGGAGGGAACAGGCTATTATTTAACCTCAAAGGCCTTCTACTGACCACATTACGCACATCGGCTCTTTAAGGACAATCATAAAGGGCCGTTCACACGGCTTATTTTGGGCACGGATTCCAGCCGTATTGCGCTGCAGTACGGTTGGAATACGTCCCAGTCATTACGGTAATCCACAGTTCTCAGAGAACTATGGATTCCATCTCTCCTCCCCGCTCGGCGAATACGTCGGGTGGGGGAGAAAGTGACATGTTCATTATCCCGGCGGGATACGCACCGTGGATAATGCATGTCTATGTTGCCGGCGGGCAGCGCCCCCGCCGCGCCCCCGTCCCGCCCCTTATTCAAGCCGTAATTGCGGCCCAAATTTTGTCCCGCAATTACGGCTTGAATAAGCCGTGTGAACCGGCCCTAATGCTGGTGTAGCCCTTAAGGAAAATGAGTTTGACATCCCTGCCCTGATGGAAAGAGTTGGCTTGTTGGGTCATGGTGTGTCAGTTTACCTGTTCTCAATCAACACCAGATAGATGACAACTCTTGGCCTCCTTCAAGCATGTTTAACCATATAGACATATTTGACTCTTCAGACGAGAGGTTACCTGCGTACACGCAGTGTTTAAGCCTCTGTATACTTCTGCTCCGTCACTTTTTACAGGCTCTAGTTAACATTAACCGAATACTTTATTAGACCACCCAGAAGGCCCCCATTAAGAGTCAGCTACCCTATAAGCAAGGGTTCAGACAAGGCAATTTCGAAGATGCTATGGTAATTTCTTATACATGTGAAAAATGTCTGAAAATACGTTTCCTTAATATCTTTATAATTTCTGAAATCACATTTATCTATAATCACTTTGGTCTCTACAAAAATTTTGCAGTTTCACTCCATGCCCTTCGTGTTTTTCGGAAACTTCATGGTGTAACGTGGGAGTCTCTGTTCCCAAAAACTCTATTGGTCTCCAGGTAGTATAGTTAATACAGAAAATAAACCCCACTTAGTTTTTCAGCAACCGATCATTTCAGCAGCTGCCTCCTGAATCCTGCCTGTACCCAATAGCTTCATCGCCTCTTCGTCATTTTTTTTGCTTTGCAGCCTTAATCCAGCTTTTGGCGGCCGCGGAGTCCGGACGAGATGTTGTGTATTTCACCTTTAATGACGAGGAGTTAATGCATGAGGTCCACAGAATGCACAGCTTCTTGGTTAAGAAAAATAAAACTGTTGGTGAGTACTTTATACTGACCACTTAAAGGGCTCTTCCCCAGAGGCAAAGCTTAAATCGCGTGGGCCCAAATGCAAAATCTGTTAAAGGGCTTCCACCTACCATGTGCCATTTATAATGCTGGTGTCTACTTATGTGGGCCCTCTCAGCCTCCAGGTAGTAATGGCTGTCTCTGCACCCCCTAAAGCTATGGCCATGGTCCTACCATCTTGTAGAGTGATGGTTAGGATCTGCCATCACATTTTAATGGAATAGTGTCCAGCTTCTTGGACCCTGCCGCTACTGGAGATGAAGTTCTTCCAGCAGAGGAACGTTCCCGTGTATTGTGCTCCTGCTGTTTGTCCAGCAGGTTGCCAGGGCTATGATTTCCAGGAGGGCAGAATTTATTTATCCATTCTCAGGATTTTTGGGGTTCCTACAGGTCAGGACCCCACTAATCCATTTTATTGTAATCGCACTTTAAAATTTGAAGCACCTGTTCAAATGGGTTTCTAGCAATCAGACACCTATGGTGCTAATTATGAGAGCAGAGTAAGGGTATGTTCACATGGCTTATTTATCCACGTATTTTGGTGCTATATATGTAGCAAAATGTGCGCCGCATTTACGGTAATCCATAGCTGTCATAGAGAGCTATGGATTATGTGTCGTCTCCCTGTGCGTACAATACGATCGTATTGTACACGCGGGGGGGGAGAATTGACAAGCCAATTGTTAGTGGCGATTACGCGTCGCTGACAATGCATGTCTATGGGCCCGGCTGGCCCCCTGTGCTTTGTATCAGCATGTGCTGCCAAAACACACGGAGTGTTGCGCCTCAATAAGCCGTGTGGACATACCCTAAGGCCAGAAATACCCTTGGATTTTTGGTGGTTTCAGTATTTTGAAACCGCCGAGAATCCAACGGTACGCTGTGCTGCATAGACAGCAATGGAATAACCTGTGCTGTAGTCTATACACGACACGTTAAAAATTGGGCAGAATGTTGTCAAGCAGTTTGTTGTCGGATTCCCGCATATTCAATTGTACAGTCCGACAACAAAAACAGACCACCGTTTTTGCTCAAATCAGTGCCAAAACCAGCGTTCTGCATAGGACATAATGCCGTTGGCTTTCCGATGTATTTTGTCCTATGTTGTGTGTACCTAGCCTTATTCACTTGCTTCTCACTTTCTTGGTGGTATCCCACGTGTGTAACATCTATTCTGATGCTTTTCGGTGTCTGGGAAAAGGGCTGACCCTCATAGGAACATAAATAAGAAATACCTCATTGCATGTGAAGACCAAGTTGCAAAAAAGGCGCACCCTTTTAAAGGGGTTGTTTTCAACTACAGGGATTGTGTTTTTTCATTTTAAAATTTTTTTGCAAAAAAAAAAGGCCCATTTTAAAAATGTGTCCATAAACGGGTTTTCCTACCTTTTCCTAGATACCCCCTCTTGAATAAAACGCTTTCAGTCCTCGGGCGCTTTAGCTACAGACTGTTTGATCTCTCCTGATAGGTTGCAGAAATGGTTGTTTTTGTTTGGGGGACCGGGCCCTTCTACAAATCCTGGGTAAAAAACCCGTAAACACCCCCTTTAAATTCAAATAAAAACCAAAAAAAAACAAGACTGAGGAAAGATGAATCAGTGTAGTGAGACAACCCCTTTAATGGTGAGGGGCCTTAGAAGAGAGGCTTTTGGGGGCTGTATCCTTTTAAACATAGGACTTCTGGTATTGCATTATAATGATGGGCCAAAAATTTCTTTTAAAGGCCCACTAAAGGGCAACATCTGGGATTATTTGTTTGTGCTTTTAAAGGGGGGTTGGGGCGTCCTATTGAATTAAAAATTTTATTAAAATTGGGGCCCCTGGTGTAGAAAAAAATTGTACTTGCCTTCCAGTCTGTCACTGCTGCATCTCTGGAAACTTCCGGGGGTCCACTTTCCCCCTCACTTTTGGGTTTTTAAAAAATTTAGAAACCCCAGGAGGCCCCGCCCTACTTTTAAATCAATATTGCGCTTAAGCCTTTTGTCAGGGCCCCCCAAAAACCAAACATGAAAAAGAGTGGATCTCGGGCAGCTCCAGAGCTGCAGCAGTGGCAGATCGGGAGGAAAGTATCTTTTTTTTTTTCTTCTATTTTTCCACACTCTTGGCCCAATGAAGTATAATTTTATTCAAGTGCTTAAACTATTCTGATATTATATTTGTTTTTTCAGGTGTCATTTACAAGCTGCTGCTCCACTATTACTCTAAAGTATGAAGAAAATGTTTTTGTCAAGGCCGAGCCCCAAGCTGTATACGTTTATTTACGTTTACCTTTTCCCGCCCTTTAGACTTTCGGGGAGAGGGGTCTTTGAAAAAAAAAATCATTTCTTTGCCGCTCCCACTTTTATAAAACCCGTTTGAACTGCTGGGTTGTAAAATAAAGGATGTATAAACCCCGTGTATATAAAAAGTTTTTTTTTACTTACTTTGCTTTTCAAAATGGAAATTTCCCTTTTTAAAGGGTGATGAAAATTTTTTGTTAAGATTTTGAGATGTTATTGCTTTATTTTTGGGTTAAATTTTTTTCCCTTTATTTTTTTTAAATTTAGATTTCATTAAAAAATTATGTTAGATTCTTACACCGACAATGCATTACTGTGCTATGCCAACCATTTAATGTCACTATTAGATGCGGGTTTTTAAAAGAATGGCCCGCGTTTTTCCCCAATTTGGGTTTAAAGCCAGTTGGGTCAAGATTGAAGCTGGATCATCCCGGAAAAAGGGATGTTTTTTAAATAGGGATCTGTGTGTTTTTAAAAAGGGGGGGGGGTGTTCCAAAAATAGGAATTAGGGGGGCATATCAGTAGGGGTGGCCCAAACAAAGGGTTCGATAGGTGCGGGACCAACGGCAAATGTCTTGGCTCTGAATGGAGAGATGGTCACACATGTGCATAACAATCCATTCTGTAATATGGGAGTTTGCAGGAATTAGTCGGACCACATAGAATAGCTGGTTACACTTGTGCAAGACTCTACATTCTGTTGTATGGGAGTTCTGAGTACAGCAAAACACAGCGCTTCTCTGTGCTGGGAACCCCATAGAACAGAATGGAGAACACCGCGCCCCCCTGTACTGGGAACTCCCATAGAAGAGAATGGAGAACACAGCGCTTCCCTGTATTGGGAACTCCTATAGAGGAGAATAGTGAACACAGAGCTCCAATGTACTGGGAACTCCCATAGAACAGAAGAGAGCCGTGCACAAGCGGTATCGGCTCTCAATTCTGGGACAACACTTTCAAGGGCTCGGCCACGAGATGGGTGCTGGTCCCGCCTCTGGGATACCTCATGTTGATTGGATTTATCAATAAAGTTAAAGGCTGGGAACACCCTTTTAACCACTCTCCAAATTGTTGGTGGCTGCTGATGATATGAGTGGTAGATCACCAGTAGTGCATGTTGAGTCTTCTGTACAATCTTCTGGATAGACCAGTGGAGCACTATGGCGCACATGGCATATCTTTCCAGTTCAAACGTTTACAACCCTCACCTGGGAAGCAAACTACGATTGGATTTGCAAATGCTGTTGAGTTTTTGAAAACAGAATATTTAATTTAAATAATCAGCCTTGATAACTAATAAAACATAAGAAGCATAAGAGTCGTTGCTTATTTTGGGTGGAACTGCCTGAAAACTGGCATACCTAGGGAAAGGGTTGACTTGTTAGATCAGGGTGTTAGTGTGAAGATGCTTGAGAAATTTTTGAAAGAAGCAACCCAACACCTAGCCGTGGACACGCATAGACAACCCAACACCTAGCCGTGGACACGCATAGACAACCCAACACCTAGCCGTGGACACGCATAGACAACCCAACACCTAGACGTGGGCACGCATAGACAACCCAACACCTAGCCGTGGGCACGCATAGACAACCCAACACCTAGCGTGGACAGCATAGCCAACCCACCACCTAGCCGTGGGCACGCATAGACAACCCAACACCTAGCCGTGGGCACGCATAGACAACCCAACACCTAGACGTGGGCACGCATAGACAACCCAACACCTAGCCGTGGGCACGCATAGACAACCCAACACCTAGCCGTGGGCCCGCAGAGACAACCCACCACCTAGCCGTGGACACGCATAGACAACCCAACACCTAGCCGTGGACACGCATAGACAACCCAACACCTAGCCGTGGACACGCATAGACAACCCAACACCTAGCCGTGGACACGCATAGACAACCCAACACCTGGCCGTGGACACGCATAGACAACCCAACACCTAGCCGTGGACACGCATAGACAACCCAACACCTAGCCGTGGGCACGCATAGACAACCCAACACCTAGCCGTGGGCACACATAGACAACCCAACACATAGACTAACCCAATACATGTCATGAAATACCATCTACTCACCCTAACAAAGGAAAGGACTAAATATGCAACAATAGAAAATATTCCTGCACCAGCTTCTTAAAATTTAACTCTTAAACGTTTCAGGCCTTCACAGTCTTTGCTTAACGGTCCAAATGTGCATCATGAAATCCATGTTTAGAAAATTGTAATTAGGTGTTTTATTTCTTTATGTGAGTAGGAAAGGTGGTTTTATTACCAGGCACACAAATTGTAAGGATCTACAACAAGCAGAGGAGGCAAGAACTGACTGTCAGCCTAGAATGGACAATCAAATAAGCCCTCAAAAAGCTTCCAAGGTTTTCTCTCCAAAGGGCCCCAATTAAACCACCCAAGAAATTGTCAGCAGATAATTACTGCCAGACTCTACCAATTCTGTGATACTGGTCCCTTAAAATACAACGCTAATTGATTCTGGGACGACCATTGCATGGTGAAACCATAACTTTGTGGGAAAATGGTAATTGGTGCGAAAGCCCTAAAATGTTTCCAACACCTTGCAGAATGGAGATTAAAAAAAGGAAGTTAATGCTAATCCAGATAAAGCGTGTCATTCCATATAACATTAGAGAGAGCTGCTGGAAATTACATTCTATAATAAGGACAGGAGCTTCTTTGGGTCATGGACATTATACACAATGTTTCAGAAAATGGGACCCTCTAACTGGTGCCCAACATTGCCACTCATCCTGACACATGTAAGAGCAGTACAGGACATGTACTGGACTGTACTGTAGAGAGGCGCTATAGACCTCCAATCACTGCATGCACCTCACTAATACATGTAAGAGAAGTACAGGACATGTAGTACCGCACTGTACTGTAGAAAGGTGCTATAGACCACCAATCACTGTATTCACTTCACTAATACATGTAAGAGCAGTACAGGACATGTAGTACCACACAGTACAGAGGCGTTATAGATCAGCAATCACTGCATGCACCTCACTAATACATGTAAGAGCAGTACAGGACATGTAGTACCACACAGTACATAGGCGCAGGCTCGGACTGGGCCGCCGGGGGACCGGGGAATCCCTCGGTGGGCCCCCCGAGCCGCTGCGGGCCCCGGAGGCAGTGCCGTCGCTCCCCGGGGCCCGTCCGCATCCGGTCCTGAGCGCCCGGGACCTGCGTCCGAGCGCCCAGAGACGGGCCGGTTAGCCGGGGACTAATGTCCCCGCCTCCCGGGGCTGCGCGGGTTGTCAGCGGGCACAGCGCACTAGGCTGCGCTCCGCTGATCTCCCTGACAGACTGAAGGCTCTAGGCTATCGCTGCCGGGGCGCCGGCCCTATGCTGACGTTGGGGGCGCGGGTAAAGTCACTTCACCGCGCCACCTATGCAGGGCGCCAGTACGGAGCCGGCGGCCTCAGAACGGCCGGAGCGGAGCCCGAGCCAGGTAAGGGGCTGTTTGTTGTTTTGTTTTTTTTAACTACACGGGGGGGGGGGGGTCCTGGCTACAAGGGAGGGCCCTGGCTACAAGGGGGGGCTCTGACTACAGGGGGTCCCTGGCTACAAGGGGGGCAGTGACTACAGGGGGTCCCTGGCTAAAAGGGGGGGCTCTGACTACAGTGGGCCCTGGCTACAAGGGGGTCCTTTACTACAGGGGGTCCCTGGCTACAAGGGGGTCCCTTACTACAGGGGGTTCCTGGCTACAAGGGGTCCCTGGCTACAAGGGGGGGCTCTGACTACAGGGGGTCCCTGGCTACAAGGGGGTCCATTACTACAGGGGGTCCCTTACTACAGGGGGTCCCTGGCTACAGGGGGCTCCCTGACTACAGGGGGGTCCCTGGCTACAAGGGGGTCCCTGGCTACAGGGGGTCCCTGGCTACAAGGGGGGTCCCCAACTACAAGGGGTCCCTGGCTGCCTTCAGGGGGCCCTTGACTACAAGGGGGCCCTTGGCTACAAGGGGGGGCCCCGACTACAAGGGGTCCCTGGCTGGCTACAAGGGGGGGCCCCGATACAAGGGTCCTGGCTGCCTACAGGGGGCCCTGGCTACTACAGGGGGCCCCTGACTACAAGGGGGGCCCCTGGCTACAAGGGGGAGCCCAGGCTACAAGGGGGGGCCATGGTTTCAAGGGGGGGCCCTGGCTAAAAGGGGGGGCCCTGGCTACAAGGGGGGGCCCTGGCTACAAAAGGCGCCCTGGCTGCAAAGAGGGCCCTGACTACAAAAGGGGCCCTGAGTAACCCTGGCTACCTACAGGGGGGGCCCTGGCTACCTACAGGGGGGGCCCTGGCTTCCTACAGGGGGGGCCTGGCTCCCTTAGGGGGGGCCCTGGCTACCTACAGGGGGCCCCTGCCTCTACGGGGGGCCCGGACTGCCTACCGGGTGGCCCTGTGTCCAAGGGGGGCCCTGACTACCTAAAGGGACGCAATGACTACCTACAGGGGGCCCTGACTACAAAGGGGGCCCTGGCTACCTAAATACTAAAGGGTCCCTGACTACCTACACAGTAGCTAAAGGGGGGGCATGACTTCCTGCACACTACCTAAAGGAGACCCCTAACTGCCTGCAAACTACCTAAAGGAGGCCTTAACTGCCTGTATACTACCTAAATGGGGTCCCTAACTGCTTGCAGCCTATATAAAAGGGGACAAATAACTACCTCAGCTTACCTAACTGGGAGAACCACCTACCCCAGACTGGGGCCTGCCTATTTGCCCACCTACCTAGGGCTTGTCTTTCCTACCTGGTAATATAATTGAGAGGGCAGCAGCCATAGTTGTAGCTTTATCTCCAGAGGGTTTTGTCCTTTCCTCACCCCCCAACCTCTTAGGATAAAGGCCCCTAGTTTGGCTTGTACCCGCTCTCCACCCCTGGGAAGTTTGTTAAAAGGGTGGGAATTGGTAAAGAGTGCTGGAAATTGAGGATTCTAAGATATTTGTGTGTTATTTCTGCAGGGTTGAATTGTGGGCCGGGACAAGTCATAATGGCGGTGTGGAACGGAAGAGAAGAAAAGAGAAAAAGAACGACTCATGAGAGAAAAGAAGACTATCAGATAGGACGGGCTCGGTGAGTACTGATTTCAGGGGTTATGTTACTTCTATATTGGATCAGTGCTGTATTCCACTGTAATGTGATGTGACCTGGCTGGTGTCGACCTCTATGTGGTCTCTATATGGTGGTGTTGTAGGTTATACCCGAGTGGTGTCTGATCTCTATGTTGGTCTCTATATGGAGGTGTTGTAGGTTATACCTGAGCTGGTGTTGACCTCTATGTGGTCTCTATATGGTGATGTAGGTTATACCTGAGCTGGTGTTGGACCTCTATATGGTGGTGTTGTAGGTTATACCTGAGCTGGTGTCTGACCTCTATGTGGTCTCTATATGGTAGTGTTGTAGGTTATACCTGAGATGGTGTCTGACCTCAATGTGGTCTCTATATGGTGATGTAGGTTAGTCCTGAGCTGGTGTTGGACCTCTATATGGTGATGTTGTTGGTTATACTTGAGCTGGTGTCTGACCTCTATGTGGTCTCTATATGGCGGGTGTTGAGGTTATTTCGGCGTCGGTATAATTTCCAGCGTACATGTGTCCCTGATTGGACCCTGTGATAGGAGTTACACTTTTACTTTCTTGTGGTTTTTTATTTTAGGAGGTGGTTTAGGTACGTGAGCAAGGAGACGTGGAGGGGGATATTGTATGTGGGTGGAGGGGGATATGTATGTGGGTGGAGGGGGATATTGTATGTGGGTGGGGGGGGATATTTTATTTGGGTGGTGGGGGTTTTTGTATGTGGGTGGAGGGGGATATTGTATGTGGGTGGAGGGGGATATTGTATGTGGGTGGAGGCGATATTGTATGTGGGTGGAGGGGGATATTGTATGTGGGTGGAGGGGGAAATGGATGGAGCTACTTTGCCCTGTGTCTATGATATGTTAGATGACAAATTGTGTGACTCCCTTGCTATTGTACTACCCCAATACAGTTCTGTTTTGCAACTGTATTATATGGTAAAATGGGCGCATTTATGTCCGAGAGGCCGGTAATATTTTCATGAACAGTAGGGTGGGCCCCCGAAGATCAATTCCCCTGTGGGCCCCAGACCCCCCAGTCCGACACTGCATAGGCGCTATAGACCACCAATCACTGCATGCACCTCACTAATATATGTAAGAGCAGTACAGGACATGTAGTACCACACAGTACAGAGGCGCTATAGACTGCATGCATGCCCTTCACTAATAGTTTTTACAAGTAAAATGTTTCTGATAATTGGTTACATCTTCCATCAATCACAGCTGTCCCAGATCTGCAGTGTCTGTGACATTGTATGGGGAGTGTGGTTTCAAAACATAATGTCCCAGTAAAGAGCATTGTATGCTGGAAATATTGTCCTGAGCCCATTCTGACTGGATTGAGCACTGTACTCTGTGTAATCTAGTTAAAACCCAGTGCTTTATATAGTACATGTAAGAGGTTTCAGGGACCCAAGATCAACCCCCTAATTTTACTTTATGTTCACACGTGGGAACAATCGTAATGGACACCATATAGATGGAGCGATCAGTATTCGTTGTTCTCCTCATACAATGACAGTACAATTTTTTCTAACATTGGTATCAATTGGAAACAGAAGGTTATCAGATAGAAAGGACCAGTCCGTTGGTTGTTTTTAGTATGGAAGGAACTTTTCTTACACTCGGTCTTCGAGCAAACCCCACTGTTGGCAGCCAATCCTCAAAGCCATTTATTTCAGTTAGAGTAATTGATGGCTATGGTATGATTCCAGTCGTTCTTCACAAGGTCATCATATTCAGAGCGGTACAGAATCCCGTCAAGACAAATTGAAGCTACTATCCTCCTCTTATTTGGCATAGAGCCCTTCTACATTGCTTGGGAGCCATAGTGTAGTCATAGATTGTCATATGAGAGCAGGGAGTTATTTATTCATAAGTTTTCAGATTTTTCGACCAGTACCGTGATGGAACTGAGTAACCCTTGCCGGAAGAGAGTGCGGATTGCCAGAGGGTAACCGACGCCAGAGCCGCGGAGGCAGCAGCAACCGTGCTGGGGAAGCCAAACAAAGTGAATCCTGAAGTGGCAACCCTGCGAATCCAGGTATCACTGACCTGAACCTGCCAGATCTCCTGGAACTGGAGGAAATGCCCCCACCCCAAAACCGATTCTCGGTTGGGGGCCAGCTCCTCAGACCAAGCGCCAGTTGGGCAAAAGACGCTTGCGCGTTCTGCGAGACCGTCATGTGAATGCTGCTGCACCGGCTGGCCCTGTGGGGGGAGCATACTACAACCCTCTGTGGCCTCCCAAAAAAACAGCTTACCGCAAGCGAGCCGAAGCGCAACCAATAACTCCTTGGCGGCTGCAACCCCCGCCAAAAATTCTAGCTCCAGGAAACGGCGAATAGCCACTACCTTGGCCGACGCTCTAGCCATAAAACGGGTTGACACCAGTGAGACTTTACTGGGACGGCAGAACCGCTGAGAACTGGGAAGCAAGATTCCACAACTCCCTGTGAAATCTTCCAGCTGATAGCCGCTGCTGCTACGACCAGACCATGCAAGCTGAACTGTGGAGAAGCAAGCGAAGGTCACAGGGCTGCCCTGGCCGGACCCAAGGCGGACTTACAACAACCCGTGAGGACGCCTGTCAGTGCCGTCATCAAGGACCACCGTGTCCGTGACAGAGATGGCCGTAGACTACTTTAGCCGGGTGACTGGGGTGTCCCATGATGGGACCACCGACCACTATGACCCTGATCCTCCAAGAAAGGGCGAAGAGACTTACAATGTATTCCAAATAATTATGCAAAAAGTGTTTGAGTGATAAGGTAAGAATTTTTTTTGTTTGTCAGTTAAACTCATTGATGGTGATGTGTGTCAGAGCTCTTTATATCACTGAAAGCATTTGCAGACACCTGTGCTAATTAGTTTGGCAGGTGTGTCCAATTAAAGGCAAGACTACTTAAGAAGGCTGTCCCACATTATTAAGCAGCCTAAATGGGAAAGAAAAAGGATGGGCCGGGTGCTGAGAAGCAGCAAATTGTGGAGTGTTTAGGTCAAGGCATGACTACAATCAACATTGCCAAGGCACTTCATTGTTCTCATCGCACAATCAAGAAGTATGTAGCTGATTCACAGCACACATGTGTAAGTGCTGATAAGGGAAAATTGAGGACTCTTTCCAACAGGCAATTACGTCATATTAAAAGAGCAGCTGCAAAAATGCCTTGTCATAGCAGCAGACAAGTTTTTGAAGCTGCTGGTGCCTCCAAAGTCCCTCGAACAACAACATACAGGGTCCTTCAGAGGTTTGCAGCTGTGCGTAAGCCATCCTGTCAACCTCCTCTATCCACTGCACACAAGCAGAAACGGCTCCAGTGGGCCAAACAATACATGAAGCCTGACTTCAAAACCTGTTTTGTTCGACGATGAGTGCCGTGCAACGCTCGATGGTCCAGATGGACGGAGTGGAGGATGGCTGGTTGATGGACACCGCATGCAAACACGGCTACAGTGCCCACAAGGAGGAGGTGGAGTAACATTTTGGGCTGGAATCATGAGGAGAGAGATTGTCGGCCCCTTTAGGATCCCTGAAGGTGTAAAGATGAACTCCATAATGTATGTGGAGTTTCTCAAACAGCACTTCCTGCCATGGTTTAAGAAGAAGAACCGTGCATTCCGCAGCAAGATCATTTTCATGCATGATAATGCGCCGTCTCATGCCGCAAATAACACCTCTGCATCTCTGGCTGCTGTGGGCATAAAAGGGGACAAACTTATGGTGTGGCCCCCATGCTCCCCTGACCTCAACCCCATTGAGAACATCTGGAGCAAACATCAAAGGGGTGTCTATGATGGCGGGAGGCAGTTCACATCTAAACAACAGCTCTGGGAGGGTATTCTGTCCTCATGCAAAACAATTTTAAAGCAGGAAACCATTCAAAACCCGACAAATTCAATGGGATGAGAGGTTCAGAAGTTATTTCGAACAAGGGGTCCTTGTGCACATGTAACATCACCTAGAATAAAATTTTGATTGAAAAAGGTTTGATTTCATTTTGTAATAAACCTGCTAATGCTTATAATTTCAAAAATGACCATTTTTTTGTTCGTTAGAAAAATGAAAAAGGTTGAAAACTCTGCTGTGCATAATAATTTAGAACATGCATTTTGAGTGCATTTTGGGGGTTTTTTTTAATAAAATATACTGTTATCATAGGCAGTTTGTTCAAAAACCTTTCAATTATACTGTAATAGTTGATGACTGGAAAATTACAATGACTGCAATTTATATAGGTAATTTTGGAAAATAAGAGAAAATATTATTTACATAATAATTTGGAACACAGTGTAAGTCGTCTGTTAGGAAACAAACGCCTGACCGGATGTTTCCACTTCCTGGCAAACGGTCGCCTGCCGCCCTTAAGAGACACCTCCTCCTGGGAGGCTGAGACATCCTCATCCCTAACATGAAGGGAGTCTCTGACAGATCTGATAAGGGCTTGGACCGCTGCTGTCATACCATCAACCCTGTCTGGCCCAAAGCCAGAGACAGGGAGTCTCCAGAAGGGGCCGTATCCAGGCCTGGAGTTTTCACATCCGTCCCAAATAGCCCGGCTAAGGGCTTGGACCCCTGCTGTCGCATCATCATCTCCGTCTGGCCCAGAGCCAGAATCAGAGGAGTCCCCACTTGAAGGAGCCGTGTCCAGGCATGGAGCTTCTATCTCCGACCACCGTCTGATGGGAGAGAGCTCGGGTGATAACGAGGCAGAGAGAACTCTAACCTTCTTACGCTAACACTCCGTACGGGCTGTGCCGGGTGCTCGACCCTGGGAGGTGCGAGGCTGGGCAGCGAGCAGCGACGGCATGTGCCCTATGACCAAAAACGTAACTTGGGGTACTCTGTACAGGGTGGCCACTGCTAGTGAGCGAGGGACCTGGCCCATTATGGGGCCACCGACCCCTGACAGGAGGCGCTGGGTCCCACAGTGGACGATAGCGGAGGGAACAAAGTGCACTGGGGCTAGCCTACAAGACTATCCTGTGGCAATGGGCGCCGGCGAAGCAAGTCGCCATTGTTTTGGCCACGGGCGGTTAAAACCACTTAGCCCTGAAAAGGGACATGGCAGCAAAGCGCGGGGGCAGGGATGGATGGCCCACAGGGGGCCAACATACCATCCCAAGATGCTGTGTCTTCCTCAGTAGTCAGGAGAAGCCAGGATGCCTAACGTCGCAACAACGGCGTTTAGGCACCGCCCCCAACACAGGCCTGGGCTTCTGGAGGTCCTGCCCCATCCAGGGAGGGGCCCGGACCTGTTTGAGAGGGCATGGCCTAGGCGCGGCCTAAGCCTCCGGAAGCCGGGGGCTAAATTTGAACGCTCAGCCCGCAGCACGATCATCGGAACGGCGGCAAAACGCCGCGGCAGCGGGTAAGCAGCCCCTGAGAGGCCCATCTCACCCCCAGCAGCCGCCGCGGCACTGCATGGTTGCCCAAATGCCAGTGCCTGTCCAGTGCCTTTCCTGGGGGAAATATGCCACCCCCCATCACTGGGACCCCCAGTGCGGCGGGGAAAAATGCCGCTGGGGCCAAACCCTTAACCGGACGCTGCCGTGGCGGACTAACATGCCCACTGCCGCCACTGACCAAGGGGAGGTAATGCACTCCTGCCCTGGGAAGCCCCAGAATACCTGGGGAAAAAGGGCAACCCTGGGAGGAGCAGGAAAACGGAATTCCTGCGGCCACCCAAAACGCATTAAAGGAAAGAAAAAACTTCCCCGACCACCCCCAAACGGAGAAAGTCGGGGTACTACCCATCCGACGTCTTCGGGCATCGCGGCATCACCCCTTTGGTACCATAACACCCAACGGTGAGGTTACTGGAATCCATAAAAGGCCGCGA
This sequence comes from Phyllomedusa bahiana, assembly GCA_025379985.1. Taxonomy (NCBI): domain Eukaryota; kingdom Metazoa; phylum Chordata; class Amphibia; order Anura; family Hylidae; genus Phyllomedusa; species Phyllomedusa bahiana. The sequence continues at coordinate 25,793 of JAODAL010036859.1, forward strand.
AGGCGGCAGGTGGGAACGGGTGAGCGTCGAAAAGGAAGGCCAGCCAGTGCATGTGAATTAACATTATGTGATCCGCCTTACTTATGTCTCAAGAAGCTAAATTTATGGTCTGTTTGGCTATCTTCTAGATACTACTTACCTCATTGATGTGATGCGCACCTCCTTCAGATGCTTTTTACCTTCTCCAGACCTGCATGTTTTTTTTTTCCTCTTTATTTGTCACTCTTTGTAATTTTTATTCCAAGTGTGTTCAGGATGTCTTTGGTTGAACGCCCCATAGTTTAATTATTGATATCCTTCATTACATGTATTGCATATCCTCTGTAACTCTTATGACGCAATCAGAAATGTCTATATGCATACTCTTGTAACTCTCTTGTTCTCTCATTTTGGTCATGTTTTGTGTACGGCTATGCAGTTAATTCTCAATAAAATCTTGTTTAAAGGAAGGCCAGCCAGCTAAAGAACTGACTGGTTTCCTGATGCCCTCAGGGGGGACAGCGTCACGGTACAACTAAGCGTTGGTGCTCAATCACCTTCCTGCAAAGGAAAAAAAAAAAACTCCTACAGACACTAGGCTGAAAACTGATCAGCCTGGCGTCAGCAGGCGGGCCTAACACGTTTGATCCACCTAGTGTCCGCCTCCGAAGGCAAGGGCCTATACCCAAGGTGCTGTGTCCCCCAATGAATTATTAGCGAGAAAAGTTATATAATAATAAGATATATAATGTACAGACGAGACTGTAGTATAATAAGGTATATAATGTACAGACAAGACTGTAGTATAATAAGGTATATAATGTACAGAGGAGACTGCATTATAATAAGTTATAATAAGTTATACAATGTACAGAGCAGTCTGTAGTATAAAAAGGTATATAATGTTGAAAGCATATAAGGTATATAACGTGCAAAGGAGCCTGTAGTATAATAATGTAAATAATGTACAGAGGAGACTGTAGTATAATAAAGGTATATAATGTACAGAGCAGCCAGTGACGCGCCGGACTGGGGCCCCGCCCCCTCGGTGGAGGCGCGACATGACCCGGCTCGATGGGCGTGTCCGGAGCGCATAATGCGTTCGGGGGGCGTGGCTAACGTGCCCAGGGCATGGCTAATACGTTAGGGGGCGTGGCTAACGGTGCAGACGTGCGGGCGAGGTTATTTAAGCCCCGCCCGTCGGCACCGAGGAGCAGACAGCGCGGCGTGGGAGTGAATAGTCAGGACCCCCCGCTGCGTGCTCCAGCTATAGCCGACCCACAGGTGGAAGAACGGAGGTGATTGGTGGCAGTGAGAGGGGCTGCATGGCTACAGGAGGCAGTCCAGTCAGTAGTGGGGTGGTGCAGGACCTGTGGAGGCGCTTCAGGTAGAAGACAGAAGTGAGCGTGAAGGCGGGGTCAGGCTCCGCAGAGGCTGAGCCCTGAATGTACACCGAGGGTTCGCCGCCGTGGGAGCCCCTCCGGGTCGGGGGGATCGCCCAAGGGCCCGGGGTCTGTCCTCTCAGCGCGGGAGGAATCCAAGTGGGCCGGCGAGCTCTGCGGGGGGGCAGCGGACCCGTCAACCAGCCTGGGGAGGGTCCAGCTGTCGCCCCTGTGCCAACGATCCGGTCGGTGGGTGCGGCGGGCCCTTTGGAGGTTCCGGTTGGGGGGACTGCCGGCGCGGAGGACGGGTGATCGGGACAGCTGGACGGATCGGTGGAGGCGTGGACCCGAGCGGTCCCAGAGGGCGAAAAACCGGTCGGCCCTGAGAGGGAGGCGTCAGCAGCGACAGGTGCTCCGCAGGAGGATGGAGAGCGACAACCCCCCCACAGCCTGCGCCGGTCGGCCTCCCCGGATGGGGTCTAAAGGGGCCTTGACCCGGGCTGTCGGGCAACGGCAGACGACCACATCTGGCAGCGCGACGACGGGTGAATGCTGCAGGGTACGGCTGGTGGGTTCACAGCGCCCACGCAGCCTGGTGAGTACACATCTATGTCTGGTTTGTTTCCCCTGCTGTTGCGATCCCGGGCGGGCAGTGTAGGGAGTGGGGTCTCAGCACAAGGCCAGGGGGGCTGTTCGGGGGAGGGCGCAGGTGGCTTGGCGGATGCGGTGTGAGCATTGCTGGCCCGTATGGAGAGTGGGGGGTCTGCAGTGGGGGTCCCGGGTCCGTTGGGGGCGTGGGTTTCCCCAAAGCGGGGCTGGGCAGCGGTAACACGGCGGTAGGTGCGGGGCGTTCTGAAGTGGATTCTGGGCTGTCTAGGATAGTAGTGGTTTAACGGTATCGTGCAAATGACAAGGAGCAACAGGACAGCGTGCGGTTGGATGACAGGGCCCGGGGCGGGGGTTTGTATGTCTGTTTTGAGGGCCCGCTTGGGGCGCACTTAAAGAAGGAGGTTTGCGCGAGAAGATTTGGAAGGATGAATATGTGGAAATTTTCTCCCTCTCCCCTTGGAAAAATTTAATTTGGCAAGGGGAAAAAAGGAAGAAAGCAAGAAGGAAGAGGAGGAGAAGAGGGAGGTGGCGTCTGATTCCCCAGCGTTTACCAATTGGATGCAAGCGTTTCCCTTATTGGCAAGCGTGTTTTGGGGGAAAAAAGGCGCCGAGAACTGTTTCGGCGCTGTTTTGTTATTGGACTCGTTTGGTGAGGCGCAGCGGGCATATGGGGGCAGGGGTTTGGGTTTTGCGTTACGATGAGGGGTTCAGGCAGAGGAAAGCGGTCAGGCCGTCGATTCGTTGGGACCAAAAAGATATTGGTCTGTGGTTGAAGGTTATGGCCCCCACAAAGTTTGGCCAGCCCTTTCATGGGGGGGCCGGCGCCGCCGGCCATGGGGGTTTCCATTTAGCGGGGGTGGGGCCGGGGGTCAAGTGGGGGACAGAAAGGGGCCCTGCTGGCAGTTTAACAGCGTGCAATGTAAATTCGGGACAGGATGCAAATTTAGGCATATCTGTTCGTTCTGCGGGAGGGCCCCCTCCCATGCGGTGTTCCAGATGCTTCAAAGGGAAGGGAAAAAGGAGGGAGCGCCAATAGCTATGGGCGTGATTGCGGTGAGGCTGCGCGAGATGGAGCCGTTTTTGGCCAGGTTTAGGGGTCAGGCGATGGCGCGATATTGCAGAAGGGTTTTGCGTCTGGGTTCAGGATCCTTTCTCCGGGTATCAGGTTCCATTTTCAGTTTTTAAAAACCTGAAGTCGGCATATGAGATCCGTCGGTGGTGTCGGAAAAATTAAAGAAGGAGGTGTTGCTAGGGAGAATGGGGGACCTTTTGCAAGGCCACCTTGTCCCGGGTTTAGTGGGATCACGCTAGGGGTGGTACCCAAAAAAGAGCCGAGCAAGTTCGGCTCATACATCACCTATCGTTCCCGAAGGGGGTCTCCGTTAATGAAGGAATAGACCCCGGGGTTGTGTTCCGTTTGTTTACACGTCCTTTGATTGAGGCTGTAGCGTTGGTTCGACATTTTGGGGTGGGGTCGTTGTTGGCAAAAGGCATATCGAGTCGGCTTTTCGATTATTGCCTGTGCATGCTGGTGTGTGCATTTGTTGGGGTGTTTTTGGGAGGGAAGTTATTTTGTGGATAGGTGCCTCCCGATGGGCTGTTCGTTGTCCTGCGCCTACTTATAGGCGTTTAGTTCTTTTTTGGAGTGGGTTGTGCGGGAGGTGTCGGGTCTGACTTCCATCATCCATTTTCCTAGACGATTTTGTGTGTGGGGCCCCCGGGTTCTCCAGTTTGCGGGTCATTGTTGCAATCGCTGAATTGGGTGGTGGATCGTTTTGGGGTTCCTCTGGCGGCGGAGAAGACTGAGAGCCCCTCTTCTTGTTTAAACTTTCTGGGTATTTGCATCGATACGGTTGCCATGGAGTGTAGGTTGCCGGTGGAGAAGCTGCGGGACTTAAAGGAGGAAGTTCAGAAGGTAGGGCAGTTGAGGAAGGTGTCGCTGCGGGAGCTGCAGTCACTGCTGGGCAAACTCAATTTTGCCTGCAGGATTATGCCAATGGGCCGGGTGTTCTGTCGGCGCTTGGCTAGGGCGGGCCGTGGGGTAAAAAAGCACATCAAATTTGTGTGCTTGAATCAGGAGCATAGGGAGGATTTGGGGGTCTGGGGATCCTTTTTAGTGAAGTATAATGGTCGGTCCATTATAATGGGGAGGGATGTGACGAATCAGGAGGTGGACATTTTCACCGATGCAGCGGGCAGCTCGGGCTTTGGGGTCAAAACTGCGGCACAAAGCTGGTGCGCGGCCCCGTGGCCTGACTCATGGGTAAACTCGCCCTTGGTCAGGAACTTGCTTTTCGGAACTTTTCCCCATTGTGGTAGCCGTTGAGCTGTGGGGGGACCAGTTCAGAGACAGGAAAGTCAGGTTTCATTGCGACATTTGGGGGTGGTGCAAGCCATCAAGAACCTGTCGCTTCAAACCCTCCAGTGGTTCGCCTGCTTCGGTTATTGGTGCTCCGTTGCTTGGAACTGAACTCTTGGGTGGTGGCGGAGCATGTTTTCCCGGGGTATTGAATGGGGTTGTTGACTCTCTGTCTCGCTTGCAGTGGGAGCGGTTCGGGCTCTGGCCCATCAGCGGCGGTCGGGGGAGGGAGTGCCCTCATCATCTCTGGAAGTGGCCTCCGGGATGCTGACCATTTGATTCGTGCTTCGCTGGCAGGGGGGACCTGGCGTGCTTATGAAGCGGCTTGGGGTTTTTGGACAGAGGGGGTTGAGGGATTTTGGTTCGATTTCCTCAGAGGAGGATGAGCTGGGGCGCTGCTGTGCTGGGTGGCGCACGTACAAACGCAGCGGGTGGTCGGCGGCAAAAGTGTCCAAGTTTATGTCGGGGCTGGCTTTCGGTTTTCAGTGGCGGAGGAGAAGGACCTCATAAGGTTTTTGTGATTTCTCGGGCGTTGGGGGGTTTTAGACTCGGCCGGGTGGCTAGGGATTCACGGCGCCCGGTGGTCTTTGCCCTGTTAGAGCGGCTTGGGGGAGTTTTTGGTGGACGTGGCGAGCACCTCGTTCGAGTTATCCCTATTTCGGTTGGCTTTCTCACTTGCATTGTGCGGTGCATTGCGAGTGGGGGAGCGTGGTTCGCCTAGTCGGAGGAGGGGTGGAGGTTGGCAGGTGGATGTCTGGGACCCGGGGGGGCGCCTTGGTCTTTTGGGTTTAGACGATCAAAAAACGACCAAATAGGGCGGGGGAAAAGGGTGGTATTAGGTGGGGTTCAAGGGGCAGTGATGTGCCCTCTGAAATGCTTCCGGGATTTTCGTAGTTTCCAGGCGGCGTCAGAGGGACCAGTCCTGGTGCACGATGATGGGTTTTATCTGTCCAGATTCCAATTTTCAGCGGTCTTCCGTAAAAGTCTGGAGCGGCTGGGTCATGAAGCTCCCGGTCCGCGGTTGGTTTGGATTCTGGGCCATTCATATGTGTTTGGGGCGCGGAGAGAGCTGATGTTCGACCAGACGGGCGACAACTGGGTTTTTCCCGGGCTGTGGCGACGATTCGTTGGATTGGACGGCGTGGTATGCGGTGGTTGGGGGTTGTGCCGGAGTTTATGCAGTATGCAGAGTGGGACAGGCCTCCGGAGATCCTGGTGCTGCATGCTGGGGGCAATGATCTGGGATCCCTGACGTCCCGGGAATTAGTTAGGAATGTGAAGCATTGACCTGTTGCAGTTATGGACGTCCATCCGAATTTGGTGTAGTTTGGTAGGATATTGTATTCCGGCACCAGTGGAGGGAGGCTCGCTCGGGGGCAAGCATAAATCGCACTCGGGTTTAAGATTAAACAGGGCGATAGGAAAAATTTGTGGCAGGAAAGGGGGAGTATTGGTGCGGCACCCTGAGCTGGAGTCGGGTGAAGGCAATTTCTGGGATGGGATGGGGTTTTACCTGACGGCTGTTGGCTTGGACTTGTGGGCCCCCCGGGTTGCAAGAAGGGATTGAGAGAGCCCTAGGTGTGGTGGGGCTGTCGCGTACATGAGGTGGTCATGTGACGCTCACGGTGGCGGCTGAGGTTTTTTGGGGTTGGATGAATAATTGGGGAGGGAGTCCTTCGGGAAGGATTCCCTCAGCTTTTGGTATTGGGTCGGCCCGGCGAAGGGGGCTCTTTCAGGGGGTTATCCGGAGGAGCAAAATGGCGGAGCCATAAAGTATGACTTTGGGCCCCGAGCCCGTGGAGTACGGTGGGGGTAACAGTGGTTGTTCCCTTCGGGGAATTTGGTCGCCGGGCCGATGTTAGCTCCAAGGACCTCGGCCCCATGGACGGTTGTGTCTTTGGTTGTTGGGGATAGTGTTTTGGGGAGGTATATATACATATATATATATATATATATATATATATATTAGATACATTGGTTAAAATGGAGCTTTAGGTTTTGGGGTAAGGGTATTTGGAGGTACATATTCACTTATATATATATATATATATATATATATATATATATATATATTTACAGGGAGTTGTTATTTATGTATTTATACTGGTTGTTATATTTATATGTTTGTATTGTTAATAAAACGGCTGCTGTGGCCAATTCATTCCAAGTCGGTAGTCAGTGTCATCATTGGTGGGGCCACGGTAGCAAAGGGACTAAAGGAAGGGGAAAAAGGGAGGGGGTGGTCTGGCTGTGTGTGTGACTTGACAGGTGAGTAGGGCAAAGCTACCTCAGCGATGCCTTGGGATCATGTAGTATAATAAGGTATATAATATACAGAGCAGCCTGTAGTATAATAAGGTATATAATGTACAGAGGAGGCTGTAGTATAATAAGGTATATAATGTACAGAGGAGGCTGTAGTATAATAAGGTATATAATGTACAGAGGAGGCTGCAGTATAATAAGGTATATAATGTACAGAGCAGCCTGTAGTATAATAAGGTATATAATGTACAGAGGAGACTGCAGTATAATAAGGTATATAATGAAGAGGGGAGACAGTAGTATAATAAAGTATATAATATACAGAGGAGGCTGTAGTATAAGATATCATATACAGAGGATGCTGTAGTATAATAAGGTATAGACTGTACAGAGGAGACTGTAGTATAATAAGGTATATAATGTACAGAGCAGCCTGTAGTATAATAAGGTATATAATGTACAGAGGAGGCTGTAGTATAATAAGGTATATAATGTACAGAGCAGCCTGTAGTATAATAAGGTATATAATGTACAGAGGAGGCTGTAGTATAATAAGGTATATAATGTACAGAGGAGGCTGTAGTATAATAAGGTATATAATGTACAGAGGAGGCTGTAGTATAATAAGGTATATAATGTACAGAGGAGACTGTAGTATAATAAGGTATATAATGTACAGAGGAGGCTGCAGTATAATAAGGTATATAATGTACAGAGCAGCCTGTAGTATAATAAGGTATATAATGTACAGAGGAGGCTGTAGTATAATAAGGTATATTGTGAGGGTTTGAACTAATACTGCATTTGCTTATTAACTGTGAAATCCCAAGCTTTTCTCCTGTGTGAATTCTCTCATGTTTAATCAGACTTGATTTCTCTGTAAATGATTTTCCCACATTCTGCACATAAAAGAAGGTCTTTCTCCTTAAAAGTCATCTCAGCTAAAATGGAATCGAAGCCATCTTGTCAAGAATGATACAGCAAATATGAAGAAGCATTTGAGATGGTTGCTGTCCAGGATGTAACATCTTTTGTTATCGGTTTCCCCAGGATGTGGAATTTGGTTATCATCTCTCCTCCTTAAGTTTCGTTTTACTGGAAATCAACTACAAAGTTTCGACCGACGCATACCAGAGGCTTTCTACTCAGAGACAACATGGACCAATGAAATGTACTTAAAAGCTGCCTAAATATGGACATACATCCGTTCCTCTCTTCTCTATTGCGCCTGCGTTTATCTTGATTACAGTTATACAAATATGTGTGTAAGGCTTTTGTTTTAGCAGAATTGCTTGGAACATGAACGAAATTTGATCCAGAACTCTGTGTCTGACTCAGTTTCTAATCGGCCGATACATGTTCCCCCAATCGTGATTTGGAATACCGGGGCAAACGGGTGACCCCCCAATGTTGGTAAACGACCCCCAACATTATGGCGCCCAACGTGGGGCGTGACCTGAGGTGGATCCAGGACCCCCAAGGACCCGAACCTGCCACGGGCGTTTGAGGACCGGAGGATATCAAATTGAGGACTGCAGCCTCTAAAGGTCACGGTGAGTTGATACATCTATGTGTATTTAACTACCGTTGGCCATTTGATGTCTCCCGGTTAGTAGATTGCTTGTGGTATCTGGTCCGCGGGTGGTCACAATAAAGTGACTCAACCTAGACAACTTTGATCCAGCCCGGCCACGTTTCGAACTTTGTTTTGCTGTGACTTCCAGTAGTTCGGATTGTCACTGTTTGTAGTCACGAACCCCTTTGCCCGGTATGGTTGCTGAAATATAGTGGGAACCTTGACAGTCTCTAAGGTTAATTGTTGAGTGGTACGGGAGTCTCCGGGTTATTTTAGGACAAGATCTGTATATTGCTAGAATATTCAGGTGGGTCCGGGTTGGAACTAATTCACTAGGGATTATTCTGAAACATATATAAGTATACATATATGTTCTGACAAAGACCGGGAAGGTACGGTCCCCACATTGTGGCAACAAAGGGTGGGACTATTGTTGGTTAGGCTAGGGACCTTTATTATTTTGATAGAATCCTTGTGTTGTGAGACCGGGATCCGGGCACAGGCCGGTGGCCACGGCTGTGTAGTCTTTGTCAGGATTGGAGACTCCCCATACGTAGAACACCAAAATGTTTAAGCTGTTTCAAAAAGAGCAAAAGTTGCCTGAAGAGGCAGAGACTGTCAAGGAAAAAGTTTGCAAAAAGAAGGTTTTGTGGAAGTTGAAAGTGTTGGAGGGAAGGATAAGGAAGAAAAAAACTGCATTCAGGGTTAATTTTATATTCAAGCTACATCACTTGTTATCTTTCACACTGAAATTCTGGCAGAGTGTATAACCTTGGCTTCGATTCAAAGCATCTGTTAGGGGGGGTAGCTGCTGCGGGGACATTTCTCCCCTCGGCTCTAAGGTGTACTGAAAAATTGTAGCGCTCAGTCAAAGAAAGTGCAGTCGTGTAGTTTGATCGAAGAGAAAAGATAATAAAATATATATATATATGAGACTTGAGAGAAAAAAGCATAATTACGCTCTGTGTAATGAGTATAAATCATGAAGATAAGCTAGCATGTTGAGACAAGCACTGAAAGAACAATGATGTCTTCCCTAAGTCCACCCCTAAAGCCCCAAGAACCTCTGAGGGAGAGTGGATGACCCGTAGTGCCGTAGTCTCCTCCACGATTGGTCAAGGAGGATTCCGGGGAATGGGTATGTCCCCCCGAGCCCTTTACATTCCCCCTGGGGCTGAATGTTCCCCGGAAAGATGGGACCCCAAACTCAGTTGCATGTTAAAAACCCCGCACGATGGTCATGTACTGTTCTCTCTGGGTCATGGGGATATCACCACTCACCGGGTGGGAGTCATAGTTAACCCGGCCAACCCTCAATTGTCTCACCGAGGGGGATTGGCAGAGACCCTCATGGAAAAAGCTGGTTCAGAAGCCCAACAAGATTGTGATAGGTATCTCAGAGATAAGGGGAGAGTAGATACCGGGTCCGCTATTCTCCTCAGTGCAGGAGATCTCCCTTGTATGTATCTAATTCATGCTGTGGGACCGGTCTATAGTGGCAAAGATAGTGACAATGAAACAACTCAGCTTACATCTGCTATTACTAATGCTTTGGATCTGGTTAATGAAATAGATGAAACAATCATGACAAGCCGGTCCATTTCCCTCCCTCTTCTCTCCTCCGGTATTTTTAAATTTCCTATAAGTGACTGTGTTAGAATTCACTTACATGCATGTGTGCAGTTCATTACTACAACCGAGGGCTGCAATTTAGATGAGGTTAGAATAGTTTCCTCTTCGCCAGGACACACAGCTGTACTTATAGCGGAGGGGAGAGCCCTTGGGATCTTCCCGGAAGATGAGGTTCCTAAGACAGGGAAGAAACCCCAACCCCCTGCGCTGCCCCCCCCCAGTGGTACCAGCAACATTTACACAAACTTCTGGTGATCCGAGACAAGCTCCGCCGGCCCCGCTGTATGTTGCATTTACCCCCAAACAGATAGATTGCCTATCCAGTAAATTACCAGTCCCCCAACAAGAAGACAGATATGACAATGGGGAACATTGGGAACCCCGAGTGTCCAGAATGTTCAATACCCCCCCCCCCCCCAAAGTGAACAAGTTCTGTTCAAGACATCCTCCCCACAAAGTAGGAGCGATAGTGACTCCAGCAAACACAGCATTAACCAACGCTGGAGGATTGGCAGCGAAGCTCATTAGGAAGGCGGGGGAGCCCGTCCAGGTGGAATGTGCCTGTTTCATAGAAAACAAGGGAATCTTAGAACTGGGCTCTGCAGTGGTTACTGGAACATGGGGAGTTGCCATGTGAAGTCCTAATACACACCGTAGGCCCCGTATATGACAGCAAGAACCCAGATAAGAATATAGAGATCCTTCGATCAGCCATCTGGAATGCTCTTAGCGCTGCCAGCAGGGTCACCCGAGATGACATGCCTAAACGCTCCATCTCACTACCTCTGCTTTCAGCTGGTATCTATGGATACCCCATTCTAGAATGTGTACAACTGCATTTAATGCCTATTATGCAATTTATCACTGAAGGCCATACCCCCTGGGGTCCAGATCTCCTCTGACATACTTAGCTGTATTGGGGTAGAGGGTCGCATTCATAAGTCGCCTCTCACCGTGCCAATTAATGCTGGTCCCTTCCCTGACTTGATGATCCGTTTCCTAGTATCAGACACCTGCCCTGTGAATCTACTTGAAGCGGACCGGTATTCTTCCCTCAGCTCCCGTGCCAGAACCTCCCATTATTTTCTGTAGCCATTTTAATGAAGTCCAAATATTCTCTGCATCCGGAAAGGCAAAACCAAACCCCGCCCTTTCCACTTCCTGTGGCCATATTTGTAGTCCTAAGCAATCCAAAGAACCCGGAAGTTCCGGGTTGAAGTTGAATAGCGGCCATCTTGCTACACCTAGTAACATTCCTACTTCCACCTCTCCTCCGTGCAATTCACTTGTCACTGCTAATATAAACATAGATATGCAACTGTAGTGTGATATCATCTTTGCCAGCACACCTGCAACATCACGACAAACACCACCACCAGCCCCGCAACCACTCTACCCTTTGCTCACTGCTTTTAGGATACCCTCCTCCTCTATAGCCGCTATTCTGACTTTTAATGCTAATGGAGAGGAAGACGGGGAGGAGGAAAAGTTACCATTAGCTACAGGATGCCAGGACCCACATCTGCAATCCAAATTAAAGGATTTCAGTATTTTTCCTATTGTTCACAGCACACAGATGGCTGCTAGGAGAGGACACATTACTCAGAACACCCGCTGACTTCCTTGGGGATACTGCCCACAGGTCCTATCATCAAACTCCACGACAACACGTCACCGTTGGACAAACTACTCGTAACCCTAAGGGTGAATATCTGGACCCTAAAAGTTAATCCAAATCACCTGACGTTTGTACGTTCATTACCTCAATGTGCGACACAAACACCACTCTTGCCTTCATTGTGGGGGACATTGTATTTCAGGATACTATGGCAGTTGTCAATCCTGCAAATGGCCATCTGCGGCATCGTGGTGGCATAGCGGCACAAATTGTTGAACATGGTGGTAGAGAGATACAGCAAGCCTGTAATGACTTCAGTTCACGTTCTGGTGGCGTGCCTTTTCCTGTGTCCACTGTACTCGTCACTTGAGCAGGCAGATTAAACTGTGATTACATTATCCATGCTGTTGGACCCGTATATAATAACGTATCCCATGACAATTGTGTTCAGCTGCTGAAACAAACTATACATAACGTACTTGAAGTGGCCCAAGCGAACAAGTTCCAATCGCTGTCCATACCCCTCATTTCTTCTGGCATCTTTGCGTTCCCACCAATGGCATGTGTACAGGCCATACTCACCGCATTACTTGAGCACAAGCCAATTCCTCCAGTACGTGAAATACGGATAGTGGTACTAACAGACGCTATGGCCAAATGTCTGAAGACTACATGGCTCTCCCTTACTCAAACCACTAACTCTCCCAGGACAACTTCACCCTTACTCAGGAGTATAACCTCAGTTCCGTTGCAAACTACACCCACATTCCCTCCACCACCAGAACCAGACTCATTCATGGACTTGCCCCCACCGTCGGCAGCACTACCACCATCACCTCCTCAGCCACTGGATTCCTTTTCTCTGCCGGTTCTACCTTCTCATCCATCAGCGCCAGCCACAATACCCCAGGATCAACCAATCTACGTGCCTTTTACACCCGAACAAGTCAATAATCTACTGACCCAAATGCCAGACCCTGAGGAAAAAACCCTATGGCATTTTACCGTGGCATCAGCCAGATACAGAAGACATATTCTGCCTCTTGACTAAAGCTCGTGTTGGCAAAAAGAATCTTGCTACCAATGGACAGCAACTACCGCAAGCATATAATCAATTTCAACCTCAGTATCAAGTTTTTGGTCTTCAACCGTCAAGATTCAACCAACAAACACAACACAGACCTCAGTCCTACAATAATAATCCATTCATTGGACCTCAATTTACCTATCTTAACCATAGTCAGTACCAACAAGCATATCCTCAAGATGCGTCTTATCCGCCTTTCCAACCTCAAGACACCTCCTATCGTCCTCAACCATAGGATTCCGGAAAACCTATGTCAACCGTTTTTCTCAATGCTTCAGAGAACACCACTGTTAGTCATTCTTAACCCACGTTGCCCCTCAATCTTCAAATTAAAGGCCACCAACCATTACTACTGGGCGGCCCACCTTCGTCGAATCCCAGCATGGTCAGCCGGGAGGTCGTATGCAAAATGGATGGAGGTGGTGAGACTCTGGTTAGCCCCAGTCCACCCGAATTCATTCCTCTGGCACTCCAGGTCCCTCCCCTGTAGGGCTCCTCTGTTAGGCCCAATTAGGTTCACCCTTAGCATCTGGCAGGCGTGTAGGGAACGGTTTCGCTTGGCGTCCCCGGCTTCTCCTATGACTTCGTTTCTGTGCACCCCTCTCTTACCCCCCAGCTCCTCTGGGTTTTTTGCTCGGCCGTGGCTGGGGCGTGATCTATTCCGTTTCGCAGATATTGCAGGATCTCGAGATAGGAGGCTGCTTCCCTTTGAAGCTCTTCAGGAGGAGCATGGTCTCCCGGCTTCCTCCAGATTCCACTACCTTCAAATCAGCCACCTACTATCCTCTCTCTACGGTACCTCAGTTTTATCACCCCCTACCACCTTTGAGCACATGTGCAAGACCGGGGTATCAACTAGAGGCCTAATTTCATCCATCTATACGCTTCTGGGGGATGTTTCGAACGGGGAGCCGGTATCACACAAATACATGGCAAAATGGGAGGCCTATTTGGGCAAGCAGGTCCCCATTGTCACATGGCAGGCCATTTGGAGGGCTGCGGCCAGATCATCAGTGTGTGTGGCACAAAAGGAGAATCTATACAAGATCCTTTTTTACTGGTATCACACACCTGATCTCCTCCATAAGTGGTTCCCTCAAACCCCATCGGTCTGTTGGAGATGTGGCAATGCCACGGGCACCCTACCCCACATATTCTGGGATTGCCAGGTGCTGCAACCCTTCTGGAGAGAAGTGAGGGCTCTGTTGAGCAGGGTTCTGGAGGTGGATGTCCCCCTAGATCCCCTGATATATCTACTGAGCGGGCCTGTTGATGGTCTTCCCAAGGTCAGGGCCAGATTTATGCTGCATGTTCTCACGGCCGCTAGATGCCTGATATCAGGTAGATGGAAGCAGGCGAACCCCCCCTCTGGTTCTGACCTTGTGAAGAGAGTAGGAGAGGTTCGCCGTATGGAATACTTAACGGCTGTTCTACATAATAGGGTAGATCAATTTGAAAAAATTTGGGCCGTATGGGACGTGCGCCCTGATTGGGGTTGAGCGGATTGCTACCTTTTGTGTCCCCCCTCCCCCCCTCTCTCCTTTGTCAGTCCTTGTCACTACCTTGTTTTTGTCCTAAGTCTTTCTTTGGTTGCCATGATTAGTTCTAGCCACTTTTCAGGATTGCGATTGCTACGGGATTATGGGCACTGTTCGGGGCAACGTATCAGCCTATTACCGGTACGAGGCATATTCCCGTGTTGGTAGGGCGGTTACGGGCATATTATCATGCGGGTGTTTAATTCCACTGGGTAGATGCTCCCTCTTATCACCCTGTCATCTTGAAAAGCCACCGGTCTCATTACTAATCATACAGATGGGCTGCTGCCTTGTCCTGACCAGTGATCTGGCAACTATGGCCCCCTTGATAGCACTTAGCATATTACATATTTGTTCTAGCTTATTTGAGATGTTATGTCTTTTGGTTACGTCCAGTTAGGATGTATGCCTTAGTCCAGTATTGCTGAAAAATGATATCCCATTGGTTTATGCTGTTCGGGGCAACATGTCAGCTTACTACCTCTACGAGGTACATTTCCGAAATGGTGGGGCAGTCACAGGCATATCTTCATTCTGGTCTCCGATCTCGCCGGACAGATACTCTCCTGTACCGCCCTTCCATGATCAGACGCCACCGGTCTCTTTGCTAAATAATCAAGGGAGCGGGTGCTTTGCCCTGCCCAGAGATGTTATGACTTTGGCCTTCCTGATAATACTTTACATTTTACATAATGGCTCCCAGTCACTTATGTTGCTATGTCTCCTGATTATGTGGTCCTTGACTATGTTCAACAGTTTCTGTTACTGTAGAATGATATACCATTTGTCATCATTTATGTCTTTATTGAAAAATATTTGAATAAACATACAGTTAAAAAAAAAAAAGGCCACCAACTTCCTTTCCTTGTAGATACAGGGGCAGCCAGATCGGTTCTGAAAATTTCTAACATTCCACCGGACGTCATACTTTCTCCTGACTATATTTCATGCGTTGAAGTGGATGGACGACCAACCCAGACCCGATTAACCTACCCTGTGCCAATTGGACATCATGGACTTCTGTCTAGACTACTTATCTCTCCTACTTACCCAACTAATCTGCATGAAGCTGATTTTCTGAAAACGATGAATGCTACTATCAGATATGATTCTTCTGGACTGTATTTGGACTACAATGCTCCAATTTCACATGAAGCTCTACAGGCTGTTCATGCGCTTCATATGTTTTATCCACATCAAGCACTACCTCCTGAACTTTTGACATAGTACCTCCTGAAGTTTGGTCTAAAGGTCCTGATGATGTCGGCATCCTTCCCTCTCCCCGTAC